>RAHM01000075.1:2498283-2687892 GCA_003713295.1 Parotia lawesii
TTTTTTTTTTTTCTTTTTTTGGTCTTTGTTTAAATACAATTCAATTCTACTTTTCCCCTTGGTAATTAGAAATTCTGTGCAGTGTTGTTTATTCTTCAATATCTGTTTCACGTCATTTGCAAAACTGATCCCCTCAATATGAAACCTTTTACTAATTATTGCAGTAATAAATCAAGTTCTAAATGAGTTTTCATTGAATTGTTCTGTTTCCTTTGACCAGGGGGTGCAATTACCTTTCCCACCAGTACCATTATCTGAAATTATCACTGTAACATGAATGTTTTGAACAGTTTACATTGTATCATTTTGAAGCCAAGCCTGGAGTATCACAGTAGCCCAAACATCAATCAGAGCCTGCAGGTGAACAGCTTCACCTTTCTTTTCCCCACAAACTGTACAGGCTTTGCTCCAATTTTTTTTATTTTTATTTTTTTATACCCTCTTTGGACAAGATTTAAACTTTTTTTTTGTTTGGGTCTTGATTTTTTTTCCTTTGTTTTTCTTCTTTTTTTTTTTTTTTGTATCGTGGAGCAGTAGTTAACCAAATATTGCTGTGGCTAAAATAGCTATCCCAGTTACAAAATGATCATGCTTTAGTAGCCTATGAAAGCACATATGTGACTTTATTTAGATCTTTTGTGTTTCCAGGAGTTCCGTATTGCCTGGGCAAAAGATAGTGAGGGCAATGTGTGTATGCCATTACCCTGGCATAAACCCCTTGATGGTAAAAAAAGTATAGACAGGGAAACATCTCTGCAGTTACATGTTGGTCCTCAGCTGCTCATGTCCAGTATGGCACAGGACTGAAGCAAAAAGGAAACCCAGATCCCATTGTGTAACATTTTGACAGACTCTTCCCCCATGTTGGACTGCAAATTCCTTCTGCTATGTCTCTGTTCAGAATATGACTGCATGTACAATAATCCAGTATTTTATGTAGTCTGGGCTTACCTGTATAAAATAGTGTGATGCACAAAGTGGTTTTACTAACAGCATAAGGTAACCCCAAATTTCCCTGAGCTCAGTCATTCAAACAATTTCATTATTGCTTTGCCAGGAGGTTAACAAGAAAGTTTGCAGAGGCTCCTGCGTAGTAGAGGCATGTTTGCAATTGTTATGGGCAGGAAGGATGATCTTGTGACTCAGGCCCTGGAGTGTCCCAGATGTGCCACAGATTTCTCACACAGACTACTTAATCTTCTGAGGCCATATGTTCAGCTGGTATAAATCAGCACAGCTCCAATAAAGTTAGCTTAGCTTTCCGGATTTTCTGCAGCTGAGGTTTCTGACCCCTTGCAGATCAGATGTCTCTGTAGAGCAGAGATATTAACACTTCCCTGCCTTGCACACTGCTAAAGGATCAGCTCGTTAAAGTTCATGTGCCTCACATGTAACAGAGTTTGTGAAGCTGTAGAAATGCCCTGGCAGACAAAGAAGCTTGGCATCCCAAGTAGGTCTTAAAAAGATTTGTTACAGAAATAATATTCCTTTCTAACAGAGGGTTGTTGAGTAGGACTTTGTGTACAAAGAAAATAATCTCCAAACCTTCTGAACTCGTCAACCGCTCATCATCCAAAGGCAGAAGCAGTTGTGGTTTGGTGGTCCTGCCTAAAGTGTTGCTGAACGTGGACCACAACAGGAGGAGCAACTCATCTTGAGCTGAAACAGGAGAATTTTAGCAAAAAGCAGCCCTTCTGCAAGGCTGCTTTGGCTCCTCACTTTATCCATTTGGTTTGGGTTGGGCTCCTCCAATGTTTTATGTTGGCAAAGCTCTTTTTAATAATAAGTAAAACAAAGGAAACTTGATGTCTTTTTGCAGCAGTTAGTGAGCAATTAAGGGCTCAATTCTTCAAAGGATTGTAAACCTGTGGGTGGTCTCATTGATTTTGGAGCTACTTGTGTGTTTAAAACTGGGCATGCGCTTGTGCATCTTGTGCAGCTGAGCCCTCCTAGAGCTGCTGCTGAGATTTCCATTTTAGAGTCACTTTACAGTCTCTAAAATTATTACTGGAACTGCCTCCTCCTCTGGGCATTGCTCACACTGGCAGTTTGCCTCTTCTTCTGACTGATTTAATGCCACAACATAAGTGTAGAATCGTGGCAATGTTTCAATTAAATCCACACTGTACTGCACATTTCTCAGTATTTAAATACAGCATCTTTTCTAGGCTATGAAAAGAAATATCGAGATCGACTTCCTTTAAAAAATGCTTATTTCACATCAAGCAGGACAAAGGCATGAAAATACATATGCATTAAGTAAAACAAATGATCTGACAAACCTTCCCTCAAAAATGTTAAGTGTAGCTAAACAGAATTCCTATGTGGTAAGTGTATTACAGGGCTTTAAATCAGAGCACACGGAACAGGCTGAGCTGCAAGCAAYGAGAAAACTCTGGTTACATATGTTCAGCTGGTAATGTGTGCTTTTATGCTTTCCAGTGTCCTGCTGGGGTTCTAAGAAAATATTTACAAGATGCAAATAAAATGTTAATGGCATCATGTTTCCATGAAGAAAAATGAATGAACAACATCCATGCAGCCTATACAGTTTTACATATTGCACCAATGTTGCCTTATGATCCTCAAGGACCTTTCTTTGCACAGAAAGTCAATTACCTGAAACGTACCACTTCTTCCTTTTTTTGTTTTTTTTTTGTTCAAAACAGACATTCTGTTAAAGATTATCTTCCCTTGCAATACATGCCTTCAGATTTTATCTCTTTATCATCTAAACAAACCCTGGGTTCTGAGATGGCTTTCCATTTCCACAGGTGTTTCTTATCAGTTCCACATTTTCTTCTGACAACATGAAAAAAAAATTCATATGTCCTTGCTTAGTAGCTGTTGCCTGACCCAGTGCTAAAGCTTTTCTGAATGCAGAAATGTGCTGCGTGGCTGCTGTAATATCTCTATACCCCAAGGGTCTGCTGCTGCTTTCTTTTCTACAGCATCAAGGAGTCACATGCTTGGCAGTCAGCACAGAGGAAAATTCAATTCAGAGTCAGAGAGGAAAGAGGTGACCTATTTAAAAACAGTGAAAAAAATTACAATTATTAGGCATTGTACCTCATTATCTGGCCAGACCAGTTATTTGTTTCCCATATGCTGGGATGCAGATCAGTGCTCCTATTGCTGTTTCTCCTATGTGGAAGCACACAGTGTATGAAGGCAATAAACCAGGTCTCACAGCAGCCATGTTGGTGCTTCTCTTAATTTGAGCTGAGCTTTCTTTTCATGCATCAAAGTCTATCCTTCACTTTTGGCACCTCAAATATGCTCCTTCCATCCCATCCCCACTACCAGAAAAGAGAACGATCACTCCAAGCTGCTGAACTGATATATTCTGGGTTCTGAGACAGCCGCTGCAGCAAAGCACTCAAGTACCACCAGTGTGTGAATTTGATTCATTCTGTTTTATCTTTTTAAATGTAGAAATGTAAAAACACTCTGGGAATATGCAGGCCTTCAAATTATGTATACAGTGCACTTGTATTTCCGTCTTACATGAGCTGTCATAAAAGCATGATTTTACAGAAAATAGGCGTTTACAAAGCACCTGAAATTCCTTCTGACATTTTAAATCTTTGATATGTACTTCAAGTGATTATTAAAATGGTTGTCATTTATGAACCCAGACAGAAAAAAATGTTTTTTAGTAATTTTGGAGTAATATGTGTAATTAGATAGGAAGCTTCTCAGGGCAAACACTATGTTTTACTGCTGATTATAATTACCTAGGAAGCTTCAGTTGCTTTACCTATTGAAATAAATCATCAATTTTTTTCTTCAATCAAAGGCAGAGAAAGAGTGTGCTGAATCCCTGCAGTGCTGGCAGTGTCCAGGCAGTTGTGCACTGCCGGGGCAATGCTGGCATTAGCCAGACTGCCACTGGTTCCCCCATGCATCACCACCTGGACACCCCATGGATCCCCACCCAGCTACCCCATGCCTTCCCACCCAGAGACATGGCTGGGGAAGCCTGAGCAGCACAGCCCTCTGGAGGCTGCAGTGCCTCTGGGATTGACATAAATTCGTATCATTGTGTTGAAGGGACTTCTGGAGCAAACTACAGGCTTTCAGCCTTCTGGAGGGTTTAGTGGGGTTTTTTAATCAGAGAAAGAAAGGTCTTTTTTTCATGAATGCTTCTGAAACAAATCCTTGCAGTGATAACAACAAGGGGAACAACGGGGGAAGCAGCAGGTCGGCGTTCAGCTGAGTTGTGGGGATTGTCAGGCCTCAATACAACTAGCAAGCTTTATGAGTACAGCTGGTTTCTGTACATCTGCACTGCCAGTCTTGCAAACAAGCCTGTGTAGCTGTCCAAAAGGATGGCTCACGTGAACAAGCCACAACACTTAGAACACAAGAAGCACATTGTTTTCTATCAGTTGTACTTTGCCCACATATTATGGTCTCTTAATATATTCTGAAAAACAGAGAAAAACTTTTCTAGCCTCCCCAGTAAAGGTGACTGTTGACAGAGCATTCTTGACCTCAATGGCTCTGCTTTGTTCTCCATTTCATGCTGATACTACTTTAAAGGTAAGGTAAGAGGGGAGCATCACAGAACTACCCTCCTGGTCTGGTTTTGTCGCAGCCTCTTGGGATTGCCCAAGCTCCAGCTGTTCCAGCAAAGGGTGATGACATACAATGGCACACCTCTGGCTGCTTGGCAGCACCCCGGGATGCTCAGCTGTAGGAAACCCAGCTCCACCACAGCTTTGCTTCTCCAGGGTGGCGTGAAATACTCTGAGTACAGCTGACCCTGTGGCCTCTTTCTTCATTCGTAGCATTACCAGGTGCGAACAGGAAGCTCGGATAGAGTTTCTGGCCTAATCTTTGTACAAGTGTGTTATGCAGGACCTCCTRTGTGTGCTGTCAGTCAGAAAGGAGGGAGAAGTGAGATGTTATAATACCACTGATGTGATCCTGCAGTTTTCACACCAGTGGGGATCCACAGAATGGGCTGCAGGTTTGCATGTGTGGGAACTGAGCAGAGGCAGGTTCAGATTTAGGGCAGGCAGGGGAAGAGGGGCAATGAAACACCCTATTTTATGATGACAGTTTAGCTRCTGATGAAGCAAAAGAAACAAAATCTTTTAACCTGTGTCTCCTGTGTGTGATATACAGGAGGAAAACTTCCATTTCATCCTGTGACAGCACCGTCAGTCACTTAAACTTCAACTCTTGCTTTAAATGTGTTTTGTTTGCTTGTTCCCCTTACAAAAAGCCTTATTTTCCAGAGCTTGTTTTTACATCTGTRGAAGCCAGGCACAGACACTCACTCACCGACTTCAGGAGAGGCTTGCAGCTGAATAGCCTGTACTTAGAGCGCGCTCTCTGACAGCCCAGATAAATAAGGGAAGGGTTTTGCCGTGTGAGAGGAGCTGTGAAACCCGCCAGCTCAGCCATATCCATCCCCCGAGCGAGTGAGGAGGCGCCTGTGCAGCCCTGCTCCCTCCCTTGCCCTGTCGCGGAGCCAGGGGAGCCAGGCGGACCCAGGGGCTGAGCGCTCCGCTCCGCGCCGGCCCCGCTCGCAGCCGGCCCTGCTGAGGACAGCCAGGAGCCGCGCCGCTCCTCGCCAGCTTACGTGGCTCTGCAAAATGGACAGTCCTGTTTACTTTTGGCTGCGATGGGGCCTTCATGTTTCTAATGAGACAAATTTCTCCCTCTGCCTTGCTTTAACTTGCTTGATAAGTCTGCACGGGCATGTTTTTCATCGTAAAAATAAACAATTAAAGAAAGCTAAACAAACAGAAGGGAGAGAAAGAACGCCTTCCTGTTCTCACAGCTAATCTCTGCAAAATTTAAACATGCTTATCAGCCAGCTGTGCTCCATTATTATCTTTTGCTTCCATCTTTTGTCCCAGTCTGCAGCGGATGCTGGCCGTCTGGTTTGTGTCATCCAGCAGTTTGCACTGACTGATTCCGATAAAGGAGCCATGAGCTTCTTGGGAGAGTGTGAGGGGTGAGGGGGGAGGAAGAAAGTTTTCTCCATTTCATGGAGAAATGGAGTCCTGAACAAGTCATTGAGTGCTCCGTGCTTTTACCACCCTGGCAGTGGCTGGTGGTGTTCCTTGACGATTCGCACTGGGATCGATGAAGGGAAAATGGGATCCTAGGGAGGGATGTGTGGGGAAAATGGCTCTTCTAGCAGTCTTCAGGTAGGGATTGGGTGGCAGTCACACTGAGGCTGGAATGCGGCTRTGTGCTGACTATTCTTGCCTGCTGCAAAAAGCAGAATAAAGCAACTCTGTAAGTGGTCTAATGCATAGCATGGTCCTGCCAGGAATGTAAGGAGGTGCTGCAGGTGCTTTTGCCGTGCTCCACCACTGATCTTGCCCCACACACATGTGCACTGAGGCTGCTGTACCATGTTGCCTGGAAGAGAAAGTAGTCTCATACATAAGCAGAACCTTGATTTTCAGGGATCAAAATGAAAGCTGATAAAATGTCATAAAAGAGTTGTGTGATCAGCTGCAGCTCCTGGCCACTCAGGACTAAGGCTTGGATGCAGGGTGGTGTAGGCAAAGTCTGTTTTGGAGGACACGCAGCCTGTTTAGTCTGACCTGCTCAGACTGGAATTTAAGGGGAGAGAGTGGGATGGCAGGGCGAGCCCACCCCTTTCTGTAAACACGCCAGTGCTTTTCAGTTTCAGTGTGCAAGACAGCAGCTGGAGGGGCCCCTGGCCCAGCCGCATGAAGGACAGCTCCAGCCACGAAGGGGCGATGTTGGGGCTCACAACGGCACTGGCGGCACTGGCAGCAAATTTGGGGGGCTCCTGGGGGAAAATAGACAGACCAGTTCTGAATTTCTTGAGCTGCAGGGCAGTTCACAGGCATGCTGAAGGTTTCATGTGCACCAGCCCAGCATTTTAGAAAATTCCGGCCGGTTTGTGGCTTTGAATGGAAAAAAACGCACTCTAGTTTGCAGCTGCAGAAGTGCCTGAAGATGGAATAGGGAGGGGGGCCTTTGTTGTGTTTTTCATTCATTTGGGGTTTTTTTAACCTAGATTACTCCTCTTGCATTTCAGGGTTAAACAAAAACAGATCTTGAAAGGAGATGTAGAAGGGGAAGGGAGAACATGGATGCTGAACAAAAGAGAAAACGCTTGCTTAAAACCCAGGGCTGCACAACTATGGTGTGCCAAGGAGTGCCGGTGTTTCCCAGCCTGTTGTGGGATCTATTTCAATGGTCATGTGGGATTACAGGCAGCTGGGGGGCTGGTGACCAGGAGCAGCCTGTCCCTAGCTCAGAGGCTGCTGCGCCATGACCACTGGGAAGAAGTCACCACGTGCTGGTTCTGAGGGTCCCTGGGCAGGAAGCTGTGGTGGTCCTCCCTATTGCCACATCCCAGCATTCTCCTCAGCTGCTTGGTGTCCAGGTTGGCAGTCCAGGAGTCAAGTCAAAAATTAAAAGTATTGGTATACACTTACTCTCGTAGTTAGGGCCTCAAGGCAGTCTCAGAAAGCTTTTCACTGGATTCAGTGTGTGGTTTTTTTCCCTGCTGTGGCTTTGCAGATGGCTTCTTCAGAGGTACAGCTTTCCAGTTTTACCAGCACTGTAACTTCTCATATAAACATTCTTCCATGTATTTTATAGTAGGCTTTGTAGTCACCACATGCCACAGAAGCATTGTTGACCACTTGCAACTCTCAAACAAGCTAGACTGTATTCATCATCCTTTTCTGGAAAGGCCAACAGAATGAAAAGGTCACACAAAGCCTTAAAAATGCACTCTTTTGAAGCATGCCTTACCACTGCTTTGGATAGAAAGGGGTTGTTAATATACCATGTAGACTGGAAAGAATTGTGCATGGAATGACAGAGGAAAGTTCTTGATAATTACTGCCCACATTATAACTTCATGAGATCAATATGATGCTTTTTTTACACTCGTTTTGAGAAATGTTCCATGCACTCAGCTTTGGAGGGCTTGTAAACTACCGCTTTAATTATTAGTTTGCAGCTGAAGTAAAAAAAAAAAAAACAACACCCAAAAAATCCTCCACAACGTATCAAACCCCTATTTCCATTGTCTGCTACAGGAGTCAAAATACAAACTTGTCCTCTGATGCTACATGAGGAACTCTGTTCTCTTGTAACAGCTGTTAGGAGAATCTGAGGGGCGGTCATGTTTATCTAAAGGAAAATTTTTGGCAGAGCTTGCTCCTAAAGTTTGGGTTCAAATAGTCCTGTATCTCCAAATGGCTGTCTGGTTAGGGGGAAGGACCGGCTGTATGAAAGTGAGTGATTGTGATGAAAAACTAGTGAACCCATCTCAGCTCACTGTGAGGTAAAACTCTGGGTAGCTGGGAAGTTAAGTGAAATTAGAAACCCAATGACAAAAGAACCAMCCCTGGAAGTAGCTGCTGAGAAAGAAAACTTCTGGAAAGGTGTGCTGTGCGGCTCTCAGGAAGGCAAGATCTCTTTACTGATCACCTGATGAATGTTGGGAATGTCCGAAGACTAGAGCAGGTGGGGATAGCATTGCTGTGTTATGCTGTAGGTGCTCCATGTCCATGGACATGTCGTCCATCTCTCTGATTCAAAGTCCACTGAAATGGTCAGAGAAAATATATCCTCATACTGCTTTTGGCCATGATCTTAGTATGAGGAGGTTTGAAAAGTCATCTCTTACTGCTGCCTACAGACATGCAAACACTGTTTGCTTGTGGTAGCCAAAGTGAGAGGCTGCCTGCATTTCTTGCCCTCTAAGCCCAGCATCAGTAAATTGTACTTCCTCAAGAAAGGGAAATAAAGCAGAAGCTATTTGCTTATGCCTCCTTGGACAACAGTCTCAAGAAAGGGAAATTCAAGAAAGTGAAATTGGGGAGATGCTATTTGCTTATGCCTACCTGGGTAACAGTCTTTTCTTTATTTGTAAAAGGCATAAGACAAAAAAAAAAGACAAGAAAGAGCATAAGGACAAATGTTTCTGGGGTTGCCAAGTAGTCTGGTGGGGTGGCATGCTGAGACAGACTGAGAGGAGTCTAGAGAAGGAAAGGGTGTTATAAATGAAATCCGCCATTACCGAGAAGACCTTGTTTATGTCACAGACAAGTAGCAGACAAATACAGCCAGACCTGCAGATGAACATTTCTTAAGGGTGTGCTGGCCATCAGGAGCATGTTCCCTGCTTCCTTGGCTGCCTGCAGGGTTAGAGGAGGATGTTTCCTGAGGAACATCCCCAGACATTCCTGTGGGGGAACTGAAATGCAGAGAGTTCTCCCTGCAGCACTTGACATTGCTGCTCGCCTGGGTCGACCAGGAATCTGCACCAAAAGGAAAGGGCTTTCTGACAGGTGGCACATTAGCCAGCCAACCCTCTCTCCTGTAGCTGTTTGTGGGGCCCCCAGCCTTCAAAGGCCAGACAACGAAATGCTTTCATGCGTTTGACAATCTAGCAAAAAGGTACGATTATGGTATAAGATGTCTGAACTCCAGAAATATTTAGGACGTTAGTGTGTATCAGACTCTGTACAGAAGTGATGTAAACACAATGGGAAGTAAAGGACCAACTTTTTTTTATATATATATACTCTTTGTGTGTATGAATTTTTTTGTGCTTAAATATTGTTTTTCCAGAATATTGAAGTCATTATATTMATTTAAAAAGTTGCTGTTCTCTCCTACCCCACAAATACTGAGTAGTCATGAGCTGCACCACCCAGTACATGGATGCTCCTTTCTTCCCAGTGGTTTCACAGGAATTTTTTCACAGCTTGAAGAGAGTTGGAGAGTGTTAAAATTCCTTGTAAAAAGCCTCCTTTRTCACAGACATCTTTATACCTTTCGTAGTTCAATATGTGTCTACACACTACAGAAATAACTCTAGGGACAGAAATGTAGGATGACTTGAATGTCTTTACTGTAGTCATCTCTTGGGGTCAGTGCAGACCCGTCCAATGGACTTGTCAAGTATTTCAATACTAGAGCAACATTTGAGCTATCATGGTAACCAACTAGTAGCTAATCCAGTGTTACAGTTGAAAGAGGGCTGGAATGTTATTTTTATTGTCATAAAGCCTGCCTGTAATGTCTCTGTAGTGCCTATCCACCTCTGGTGTCTTTTCAAAGAGCAATCAAATAGCTTGCTTAGAGTTTTTCTTTCTGCATCTCACTGATGGGAACCTTCCAGTTGCTTCAAGAAACACTTTTTTTTTCTACTACAGAATATAGAATAACATCTACAATACCTCAAGAGAAAAGAAAAACATGTCTGCCTTCCCCAGTGGCAGTTATTTATTGTATTCAGAACAGTCTGAAATCTCTTGAGGAAACAAAACTCAACCCAAGTGGCTTGTTGCCATTTGTTYAGACATTACTGAAGGCCTAAACCTTTCTCTCCAGCATACCAGTTTTCCCTAGATGTCCTTTTTTTGCTTGAATTTCATCACAGAACAGACAGCAAGTGGAAATGACACATCCTCTGAGATGCCTGGTAAGTCTCACGTCCAAGAGGGACTGAGAGMACTCCTGAACACAATTCTTGGAGGCCCCAGACCAAATAGCTGTCCCTGACCCCTAGGGTACATTATGCTTCACAGAATCACAGAATGGGTCAGGTTGGAAGGGACCACAGTGGGTCATCTGATCGAACCTCCCTGCACCTCAGAACCAGAGCTTTTCATATCAGCGAAGCAAGAGGGAAGTGAGATCTGGTGAACAATAGGACCTTGTCCCGACATGCAGTCAGAGCATCGTCGAGACTTCTATTTAGACCCTGACGTTGGAAAGTGCTCGCTGGATCTGCCAGCGTGGGCTAACCACTGCCTGTCTGGGAAGAACTGTGCATGTTTTTAGGAAGGAGCTGGATTATTCTTATTTAGACATGTCTCATATATGGGAGGCAGCAGAATAGCACAGCGTGGCCTAATTGCTTACATCTGGATCCCTGCTGAAAATGTACCGTGGTGTGTGCATGCAGTTTCAGTGGAAGAGGCGTGATTTATCGAGCTGTTCTTGGAAGCAGTAGAAGGTTCCTAAGTATAAAGCAGACATACTCCAAGTAGTAACTACAGCTCAGAGCTGCTCTCCACCCTTTTGTTCCATGCACATTAGCACACRTACACACATGCATAACTGGAGTGCCAGAGGAGCACTGCTTTCAGAGATTTTTTGTTAAAATAAAAGGAACAAAGGAAGCCCCTCTGTAAAGGCTGTGGTAGCCGCAGATACTGTTTACTCCTGAGAGCCATGTAATTCTGATTCTTGACATTTCAATGGAATGGAAATAAACCACATCACGGTTACTGTTTCTACTGCAGTAATAATTGTGATGATTACCTCTAGTACATTATTTTCTACCAGACTGGCTCTGTGAAACCAGCCATGGAGGGAGGCACAGGCTTCCTCCCGCTTTGGTTTCACAGTGCTGCAAGGCCATGCACAGCCCTCGTGCCCAGGGCAGCTGCCTCATACAAACAGAGAAGCTTTTCAAGTGAAGGGGAATGTGTCATTTTGTGCAACCTGTGCAGGAAATTCTGCACATTTTGTTTGTTTGTCTGGGGACTGAGGGGGCTGGACATCTCAGGGATACCTGGTTTGTTTATGAACGTATGTGTTAACAACTGTAATTTGAACGTGTGTGCTAACTTTGAAGGTTGTCTTTGGAAAGAGGTGATTCCCCGTCACCACAATTTCCATGTATGAATGGATGTTCCTCCCTTTCTCCCTCCCCATACCCCTGTAATATAGTCTTTTCATCAGGATTAATTCAGTAAATGTGTTTAGGTACATATGACACACTCGTAGGTAAAATCTTAAAATCTTGGTCACAACTTTGAGAACATTGATTCCCATTGTCTATTTTAAAGTTAAGGAAGGAGAACAAATTAGAAAACTGAGAAGGAAGACAGCAATTAAACCGAAACATATAATAATTCCAGAAAAGGTTTTGAGATGAATTTATAAAGATATCCTATTTTTTTCCCTCTCTAGTGTTTGCCCCAGTAATCAATAAATCAGTCCCATCCACACAGTCATCCCCTCATTCTGGAATCCAGTTTGTTTAACGATCATAAACTACACAATCCCTCCCTATCCCTGACTTCTCCCATCTTGTCTTTCTCCACCCGTAATTTTCTCTGCTCGTACATCTCCCTATTAGCGACTGACTAGCTGCCAGATTTATCTTCTGCCAGGTTAATATTCTTCCTCTAAGAACCTGGGAGGGAAGTTTTGCATATAAATTCTGCATAAGATCATAATTACATCRGCCATGCGTCTAGCTTACTTCTCTATGTTTCCTACAGAAAAATCCTTCCAAAAATCTTTCAGCTCTACCACACACAAAACCAGGCTTTTATTTTGTTTTATTTGTAATTATTTCTATATAGAAATAAATACACAATCTGAATGTTTGGGGTTTTTTAATAACTGACATTATTGCTTTCTGAGTTTGTTTAACTTCTTACCTGCCAGTAGCCTCCAGCTGCACTGTATAATAGGCAGATACTTATTTTATTGTCAGCTCTTGTACTGAAATAGAAAGCCATTGACTTGGGTTGCTATATAGGGGACCTCTCCTCTTGTGTAGAATTTACATATTTTTGGAAAAAAATAAWAAAAAGGCAGTTCAAGACTTTTATCTTTTTAAGTCTTCACAGCATGATATATACACTGCAAAGCTGTATCTAGGGATGAAAGAAATGGTGTTAGATGCAATTTAAAAGCTCTCTAATCTTCTTTTAGCAGTATTGCACCCTTGATCTTCCTGTGGGGACAGGGAGGGAAGAGATGGTGCTCACTGCTTGCTTGTGGCTGGACAGAAGTATGTGTGACTCCTGGGACTGTCCTGTCAGGTCTAGTGTCTTGCCATGGATCAGCAGAGGGCACCTGGCCTTAAACACTGCCAGCGCTGGGTTGTCCACAACTTCCTGGGCAACCTGTTCCAGTATCTTATCACCCTCACAGTAAAGAATTTTTTCCAAACATGTAGCCTAAATTTCCCCTCTTTCTGTTTGTGCCCATTACTCCTTGTCCCATCACTACAATTCCTGATGAGAGTCCCTCTCCAGCCTCCCTGAAGGCCTCCTTCAGATACTGGAAGGTTGCCATGAGGTCTCCACTCAACCTTCTCTTCTCCAGGCTGAACAGCCCTGAATTCCTCAGCCTGTCATCATAGAGGAGGTGCTCCAGCCCTCTGATCACCTTCGTGGCCCTCCTCTGTCCTTGCTCCAACAATTTCATGTCATTCTTACCTTGGGGGCACCAGAACTGCAGGAACTCTAGGTTCGTCTAGTAGATCCAGGTACTCTAGCAGATCCGTCCAGTCTTCTTCCCTTTTCCTTTGGACCATCAGTTTTATTCAGTTTAGGCCAAACGAACACCTCGTAAGTGACACTTCTAACAATTACGTGTAATTAAAGATGCAAATGCTGTGGACAGTATTCCAGAAATAGTAGTTTTCAGTGCTTATAGGGTCTCAAGGGTCCTGGGTCCTTCAAGCAGCACCAAAGAGAATGTTAGTCACCCTATTTTTTTGGCAATATAACAGTTTTCCAGCTCGAGGCATTCTTGGCACTTCCATGACAACTATCATCCAAGGGAAGAAACTCTGCCTCTGACCACAACAGTTACTGTATGCAGYGCTCCCAGATGTTGTTTACTTCGAATGCAGCTTCCTTGTGAATGTGTCCCATTTGGCAATAGGTAGAGCAGCAGAGGTGATTCCATGTGACACAAACCTAGCAACAGAAAATAAAGAAGGCTCCACAGCATAAACTGTGTACTGAGCTCTGGCCAAATATTGCCTCTTTTTTTTAAATTTAATTTTATTTTATTTTTGAAAAGATCTTTTGTTTGTCTTTGGAGAGTTCACATAGAAAATAAATACTGTAGTGTTGAGTTAGTTCCTGGGACTGGATTTTTGCAGTGTGAACTGGAGACACTGAGCAGAGACAGATAATCAAGACTGTCAGGCTGGAAACCACCTTGTGCCTTGCCTGACAAAAATTAAAATCAAATTAGGAACTTTGAAAGCTTGTTTCACTTGAATCACTCACAGAAAACATTTTACAGTATCAGGACTGAATGCTACTCTTGGACAGCAACACAGAGTATTGATGAGCTAAGTGTGATCAGCATATCTAAAAGAAACAAAATCTTTTAATCAGTGAGTACTCTTTTATCTACTGTTAAGTATTGCACTTTAATTGTTCTCGTCCCCCTATGTGAAAAAGCAAAGCAAAACAAAAAGCCCTTCTTCCATCCAGTGTTATAAGATTGAAAGCATTTGTTTCTTGGAGTGGAATGATTTTCCATTCTTATACTCTTCCAAATATCACATTCCACAAATTTGAGAACACCAAAATTGAATTACTGATATTTACTCAACAAGCCACAAAAATGCTCAGACCTTTCAACCACTAGTATTGCAATCAGTGTGGCTCCTATCTGAGTGCTGATGGTGAAAATGATGCCTTATTTTAAAAATAAAAAGTAACATTCCGGACACTCCCATCTTGGTTGAAAATAAAAAGAATTGCTTGCTTCAGTAAAAGCTTCAGTTAAAAATAAGACTTCACTTTCTGACCATTAATGGCAGTTGAAAAGGTCCTAACCTATCTTGGCAGTGGTTGGTTTTGTTATTTGGTTTTTTTAGACTTGTTTCRATTATTGTTATTATTATTATTAATATTATTGTTTCATTGGTAAAATCTTCTGGGAAGTGGATTTGAAAAAAAGGAATATAGTGCCATGCTTTTCAACTGGCTGGCATTTCTAATAAAAGCAATGTGAAAGAGAGAAACAGGGAGAGAGAGATTTATCCTAAAATTGCCTGTGGTTGTGGGGTGGAGGTCATTATAGTATTTGGCAGGTATGTGGTAAAACAAACTTGCCCAATCAGACAGAGCAAGGTCTTGAACTATGGCTTTATACACCCAATTACACCCAATCCCACCATCCAGACTTGGCCTCTAGTTGTCCAATGCAATTAATGTTTAGTCGCTGATATAAAGTAAATCCCCACCAGAAAGAGAGAAAACTACTTCAATACCATATCTACAGCCTAATTAACCAAGCCATAATAGGCACAGAGAGTGAATGTATCCAAGAGCAGAGCAGGAGCGGTGAGAACCACTCGTCTCCTGAGGTTTTTATCTGTACTTATTAAAAATACTCTTTTGATTTCCAAATAGTTAGAGATGGTGCATATATTAGTGGTGAGAAGGCTGATGCAAGGTTAAGAAAAGGGAAACAGTGAGAAACTTTAGGATAAATTATACTTTGTGGGTATAAATTATTAATCTCCAAAGGATAATGTGGAGAGAAAGTACCTGACTTTTGAGGAGGTTCAAGCGTAGACAAGATAAAAATAGCAAAGTGTTTATGTAAAGCTCTATATGCTCCCTGGTATTTTTCCAGTGAATAAAGGAGGTAACAGTAATGCTTCCGTTGTTCAAGGTGCACTGAAATAATCTTTTCTTCCTTATAAAAAGTAAGTTTTAAATGTAAATTTCAAAAAAGAGAAGTTCAGGACTTTCATGAACTTCAGACAGAATCCTGGGCAAGTCTTTCACCCAAACAGAATATGCATTGGATATGTCAGTATATGTATGTATATATAGAGAGTAGTCTTACATACTTGTAATTTATATTTCCAAAAGAAATAATCTTATTTTAACTTATTCCAAGATAAGCTGGTAAATTCATAACTTTCTTCCATTCATTGTCATTCCTTAGTGGAGGAATTTGTTAAGCAACAAGTGAAAGAGGGAGAAGACTTTCAGACAGTGTTACCTGCTCATTTTTCCTGCTGAGGTGTAGAGGCACTTCTGCACAGCTTGTCCCGGCTCCTCTTTTGTGCTCAGTACTCTTCTGCCCAATGCAGGTAAAAAAAAGAGAAGAAAATAATGAACAAGGTAAATTTCATTTCTTCTGCAGCAACTATGATGTTCCAGCTTTCAGCATTCCTTACAAGAGATGTAGGCCTCTCTAGACTTATTTTGTCTAAGTATAATATTAGGCATTTTTGGGCTGAGAACCATTAATTTTATTTTTCAACACCTCTGCCCTTCCATCTACTTTCTCCTACCAAATAGGCTATGCCTGGATAACCATCGTAGCACAGAGTTCCCTTACACAGGAGACTAGAGTATTAGCTGTGTGAAAAGCCCCCTAAAAAAAGACTGTAGGCTGTTGTGCAGCTATTTCAGTGCTTCTTGCTTGGGTATTTTATGAATTGAATTAAAGGGCTAGGACAAAACAGAAAGATTATGCAGAAATTAGTAAAAAACTGTATATAAGGACAGAAAAAAATATCAGACAAAAATTATTAAATTACAATATCTGTGGAAGTAGGCACCCAAAGGAGGATTGGAACATCCTCAGGCTTTTCCTTAGACTTTTACTAAAGACTGAAAAAGACTGTAAAATTTATTGTAGCACTGGTGGTTCCTTGGTTGCTGATATTGAGGTCTGGAGCAAAAGGCTTGCCATGAAAAGAAAGAGTAAATGGATAAAGAGAAAGGATTTATGTTCTTCTGTTTCTGTGTTCTCTCTTCTGAGTTTTTTTTAAGGAAAAGTTCATTTTTGTGTTAAAAAAAAAAATCTGTCTTCCGAGTTTAAAAGTCTTTCTGCCAGTTCTGAGGGCTCAATTCATGAAAATGACACAGACCTACCTCACTGTCTGGCAAACAATAATAGTGACAGCAACAACAGCAGCAACAAAAATATAAAAGTCTCATGCTCAGTATTTTCCTCTTCCTTTTCAAGTACTTTGAAAACAGGAAAATATAGATTTTTTTTTTCTGATTAGTTATTTTATTTTCGTCACCTACATAGTTGCACATATTTGAGAAATGAAAACAAGAAAAAGCAACTGTAAAAATAGTGGAAAGTTGGGAGTTAGTTTTCATAGTTACCTCTTTTTCATGTCTCAGAAAACCACAAAAGGATTCTTTGATCCCAGTTAGTCTAATGAAGTGATAAATTAGGCCGTCATTACCCATTCCTCTGGCATTTTTTTGGGCAAATGGAAAACACCTATAGGGCCAAATATTTTGGTCTGTAAGAGTAAAGGATTTTATTCTAGCTAGGAATGAAAGATATGTGCAACATTCTAAAGGTGGGGATTTTTTTAAATTTTATTTTCTCTAACTTGTGTCTACTGATGTTCTCAGTTCACTTTTGTTGTTAGTTCAAAACACCATTTGGATTATGGTGCTTAATTCAACAATAATCCACTGACCCACACAGGAATGTCTCACAACACTAGTGACTAGCCAGTGATATTTAAGTAATCATAATATAAGTGTGTTGGAAGAACTCTGTTCTGCTTTGGCATCTCTACCACTGTTTGGAACATATTTCAGTTATTTTTATGGCACTTTTATCTGATATTCTGTAAATAGCCCTGGGAGAAATACTTTGTAGGGGAGACATAACATATAAAAATATGCCAACACAATAAAATACTTCAGACTGCTTTAAATAATCGTTTATGCAGATATTGCATAAATGATTATTTCTTCATTTTCCTAAATCTTGTGTATTTTTGTGTTTCAAGTAGATGCACGAAGAACAGCTGGATAACTTCAAAAGCCCAGTTTTGTACAAACATCTAAAGCCTTTTGGCTACCCAAAGTTTTCCCTCAACTCTTTCGATAGGCCTCCTGTATTTTCTAACTACAATGCACTTTCTTCTTCTACTCAGCCATAGTCACCTTTCCAGTAAGTTGTAATCATCCATTACTTTACACTTTGAAAGCTTGCTTACCATATTGAAGTCAATGAAAATTATTCTTTAGCATGTGTTTTTGGTGGAAACAGTAAAGACAAAACACTTAGCTAGGACTACAATAATTTTGCTTTTAAAGTGATACAAAGTCTTACATTGTTTTCTTTCCTGCTYTTAGACCACAGGCTGTGGAAAAGCTCTGCCTACACTGAATTTTGAATGGTGCACTGTTGTCTGAATTACTGTTGTTTTCATATCAGCCATTCTTGATATTTTTTGGTTATCAGACTTCTGAKGGCAAGCAGGGAGACCATCTCCAGACCCTCACACCATTACATGGTGCAAGGGACTGTTGGAGGATGACCTCCTTTTGGCTCCAGCGGCTCAGGTTTGTGATGTAGATTCAAAGGCAAAAACTGTCACACAAAGTCACATTGCTGTCATAACCTTAACAGGCCTCTAGCAGGCTACTAGAGCATGCAGTCAAATGTTTGAAGCAGAGCAACCTCACTTAATCCATCATTTATGGAAGGAAAATTAAAGCTATGTTTCCACCAAGTTCAAGCGAGGTTTCTGGAAAAATGTCCTTGTAAACAAAATTGCAGATTCTTCCCACCTGCTTCTGCTTTTAGTCCTGATTTAATCCTAAGGTCAATTATCCGAAAATCTGGGGAAACTTCTGAGTCAGAAGTCGATCGGTTGCCAAAAAGAGAAGAAATCAAAATGGGAAAAAAGAACGGAATAAGGCAAACTCTTAATGTTGACAAATAGGTTGGCTTTTTTAATGTAGCCTGTCAAGTTAACACAGGGAAGTTGTGAAGTAATAGGAACTTAGATTGTTGGTCATAATACAACCTGACATTTATTTAAAATTAATGGAAAGTTTCACAATAAGCACATTTTGTCCACGGTTTTATCTGCAATGCAAGAATGCTGGGGCCATTTTGTGTTCCCTCTGAGTAAAGGGAGTAAAGGGTCCTTCTCTCAGCTTTTCTCTATTTTTTGTTTTAAAGAACTAATCCATCTAGACATTATGTGCATATAATGTGAAAATTCTGGATGAAATCTTTTGATCATCCATCTTCAAAATGGAGCACTGAAGAAAAAAGACAACTGTGGAGGCAGGGAATTTACTGGAACACCCCTTAATGAAAATTTGGCATAAAAGGGTAAGACTATTCCTCTTCAGTGCGAAAATCAAACATCGGGCTTAAAGTGTTAGAGCCAGCTTGTGTTCTGATTCATACTGGCACAAAGCTCATAGATTTAGCTCATAGATGCCAGTTGGCTGTAGGCTCATAGAACAAACCATGGCCCATTTCAACAGATTCGGTCTCCTCTAAAGCCAATGCTGCCTTGGAATATTTTCTGAAGTGGCAGAAACTACAGAATGAGATGTAAAATATGTGGAGAAGAAATGGAGACCAGTTGGGATTTTGGGATATTTGTGATGCAGAAGAGTGTCACTAGTTCATTAGCTGTCTTATATTCCTTCCTTTGGAAGCTAGCAATTCCTTCCTTTGGAAGCTAGGAGTGGGGAGAAAATGGAGAATATGTGGAAAAAAAGTAAGCTGGAAAGAGCAAAGAGTCCTTTTAGCAGCATCAAGAAGCCCTTCTGTTTAACTGCAGAAGAGGACATGAGAGTTTGTTAAGGAACAGAGCCCACGTGATCTTCCCTGCCTGCCCTCCAGACCCAGTTTGTAGATGACAAGAAACCACTGTAGGCACCAGTGTTATTCTCATCCGTACCTGGAATTTCAGTTTCAAGCAAGTAAAATACCTTCCTCTGTCATCAGGACCTGATTCTCTGTCTCTTGCAGTTAATGGCAAAGATGCCATCGATTTCAGGGGGAAAAAGTCAGTCACAGACACTCAGTAGTGGTCAGGTTGTCTGACCACGTGCGTGTTTAGGTCAACTGAAGTCTCAGTTATGCCTTTAATGACAACAGAAATAACATGATCTTGTGGGTAGAAAAACCTAAGCAGAAGCACCAATGCAATACTGTTGTAGGAACTATAATACCCCTGATGAGTTTTGTTCTCTACTTATTTTCTGAATTTGAGGCAATAAATTCAAAAGTCACTAATTATGTTTTTTCAGATTACTTGTGGTATTTTGTTCGAATAGCATGCAAACTGGTGACTTGTCAAAGGTTGAGAATCTATATTTTTTTAGAGTTAGCCGGACTTACCTTGAAATATTTTCTCTCTTTCTCTTATGCTGATCAACACTTACCAGCAGAGGTGCTAAATTCTGGAGTGRCCCTGCTGGTTTATTCCTGAGCTCTGTTTGATTGGGGAGAAATAAATGCTGCTGGCATGTTAAGTATTATGTCACAAAAGAAGAACATCAAATCCAGAACAGCTAATGAAAACATCAAAAATGTCATGAGGCAAAGAATAATATTCCAGAAATTGGAAATCCCATCAGATGAAGTCAGTGAAATGGAATGCATGTCATGAGACATAGGATATCTGATGAAATTAAAGAGGGTTTAAGAAAGTTATTGAAGACACTGAACCTAAATATTTCAGTCTCTGAATCAGGAAGTCTGAGAAAGAATAGTCAGCTGTATTGGAGCCTCAGGAATCTTAATAAGCATTTAAGGAGGGGGACAAATTTATGCAGGTGATAGGTGGCTTTTAAACATCTGTTTTTACCAGGGATAATTCAGTTGAGATGTTGCCTGAGACATACTGTTTTAAGGAAATGAGCATGAGATCAATGAGGTGCAAAAGAAGAAGGATGGAAAACAATTAGCAAATTCAGAAAAAAAAAAGGAGTGATGTACAATTAGAAATTTTAAAAGGACTCAACAGTGGATTTCCTGAGTTACAGACAGTAACAATACAAGCTGCATAATATCGGCTGCTACACTAGGAAATTGGATTGTAGAAAATAATTTATTTACATTTTAAGTCCTAACGGATAATATTTTAAGAGAAAAATGTGGTTCTTCATTAGAAGATTGAAAAAAGGTTGAAAAATAGAATTTAATATAATGTTGTAATGCAGTCATACAATTTTTAATTATAATTTTCATTTCCCTTTTAATATCTAAACATTAGCCAGTCCTGTATTCAATTTGTAACTGAAAGTCCTAGGAATTTTATCTCTTAGTCTGAAGTTTTTTCTGATTCCACATGTTCTTTTCTTTTTCATTCCTTTCCATATGTCTGTAGTATCCTCAATGCAGCAGAGAAAAAGAGAAGCTGAAGAAATGAATGGGCAGAGCATTTCATTAAAGAGATTACATCTGTATCTGGACATATCTCATGGAAATCTGGATTAACCTTCAGCAAATGAGAGTGGAAACTTTAATTTTGTTCCAAGACTAATGAAAATGTTCTGGGTAGAAATGTGTATCATTTAGCAGCACAGCCTCCTTCTTGCTCACATTGTCTGTGTAGTGCATTACTCCCCAGGGAACACATTCCTTCACATTTTTCTCCATCAAAGCCAGACTGCTGCTATGCCACGTAAATTGAGGCAGTATTTGAAGTGAAAGAGCTGATGGCTCTTGGTTATATAAACTGTGCTGACGAGTTCAGAAGTGGTGGGGTTACTGAGTTTCTCGGTTCTGTCTGTTCAGCAAAGAGGGTTTCAGGGAGCAGCTCCGGCTCTGAGGTGGCTGCTGGCTGCAGTGTGCAGAGCCATGGAGCCGAGCTGTGCGTGCTGCTGTGCCGTCACCTCCCAGCCCACGCACAGAGCAGCCCAGTGCTTCTTCCAGCCAGTTTGCAGAGTGTCCCAGCTGCATTACACACAGGCTGTGGGGTCAGGTGTGTGGGTAGGGTCATGGGTGAGGTGTAGGGTGTCTCCCCAAAGCTGTGAGTGCTCATAGCAGCACTTTGCAGGGGTCCTCTGGTGAATGCTGGACTATTGCCTTTTGTGAGACTGCCGGAGCACATTTCCTGTCTCATCCTTCTCCTTCTCTGTTTCCTGTTATTCCTTTACATGGTGCTTTTCCTGCAAAGTGCCATGTTACAAACTTCCCTATAAACATGCTATAAACTTGTTCCCTGTTCAACAAACGCCAGCCCAGCTCAGCACACTTGGACCCCTTAGCCTTGCTGAGACAGCCTTTGCTCTTTTTTCCATCAGATACTCTGGGCATGGTGGAAGAAGCCTGGTTGGTTTTTTTTCTTCTTTCATTTTTTTTTTCTTTTCTTTTGTACAGGGCTATAATTTTCTTCTTCCGATTAATTTCACTGTCAGAATTCTGTCCCTAGTGTGATACTTTTCACTAATGAAATAAGACAGTCAGGATCTTGGCAGTGGGGAAAGCCTCAAAACTGATGAAAGGGGACCCCATGCCCATAGCTACTTTTTTTCCTTGYGTCTTACTATGGACTATGTAAAGGAGCTTGCAGGGACTCCTGACACAAGGTGAGGGAAAATGGATAGGAAAGATGCTTTAATAAAGCAATGYTAAAAACCTGGGGAAAAGTTATTGTATGTAAATTTTACTAAGTCAAAGAACTATTTTAAATTTTTTCCCTCCTTCCACATTGAAAACTTGTTGAAGGCGAACAGCATGGTCTAAGACCCATTCACCGCCAATACTGCTCCCCTCTTCTGTAACTTGCTTCCATTTCTTCATGGAGTTTGACCATCCTGGCCTTTGGGAGCTTTCTGGAAGGCTCACAGAATAATTTCTGGTGCCAAGAACAATTAGGTCCGAACACATATTTTCAAAGCTAAAAGGGATAGCACCTTTCTCYCAGCTGCCTCACTGCTGCTGCTTTTAGTGCCTGGCAGCCGATCTCACCAATCTGATCTTGGTCCAGCTCAACAGAGAACAGATATCACATATCCCTATTTTAGCCTGGGGAAAAGGAAAAAAAAATAGTCGCAGCAGGAAAGTGCTTTGATAACAGTTTGGCAGGAGTCAATAGGGAACATCAATATAAAGCATCTGGACAAACCCTGAACTGCTTAATGCAGTGAAAAAGAAGTGTTGTTTGCTCTTATTTTACCTGCTTATTTAAAGTTAGTAATCTTCTTATTTTATCCTTGTACTTTTCTCTACATTTTGGTCCCAAGAATCTAAGTAGTGTCTTATAAAACTATGAACTCTCTAACTGCACAATATAGCTTTAGTTTCTAGAGCAGCTCTGTAGATTGTGGTTAGATATCACATGTGCTAGTCCCAACCCCAAAGTACTATAAAATACTTTATAATGAGTATTTTATGGCACTGTGTAAAGCAATAGCAAATTACAATGTATTCTGTTCCACCAAACTCTCTTTCATCTGCCCAATGCAACCTTCTCAGGCTTATTGTGAAGTTTCTAACACCAAGACAATGAGATTATTTAATTCCTTTGTAACTTAAATGCTGTTCTCTGTTTATCACGATGCCAGATAAGTGTCCAGGAAAAGAAAATAGTTGACATATAGTGAACAAGATGTTCAYAGGAGGAAAAACCCAGTTTGCTGGGTTTGAGATTTAGGAATTTGGTCTTCTCACAGGAAACTCAAACCAGCACTGTATGGGCAGAGTCAGTGTAGTGCAATGACAGCAATGTTTCTGGAATTTCCATGACAAAAATAGATATAGAATTATATTGAAGAAGTACTTTCATGTAACCTTAAGCAGCAACTCTCTACTGTCTCAGGCAAGCTATTAGGAGCTGGGTTGAGATAGTTGTTAATAAAGTCTCAGACATCTCTGAGTCTGGTGAGATATAGGCAAGTACAAATATATAGCTTCTCCTTACCCTTGGCATCCCATCCACTATTGGATTAGACACAGATAGGATTAAATACACAAGGAGTTATGACTGAAGAAGTCAAAGGGTGAAAATAGTTCTCATTGGATAAGAAAAATAGCACAGAGGACAGGATGACATCTGCCTCAAACTTTCAAACTTTCTTGTCTAGATTTCATAAATATTGTGAAATGCTCTGTGGTCTCTATTATTAACAAAACGAATCCAAAGGCCTTTGTTAAATGTCTGCTAAACCCCCCTCCCCTCCCCCTACCCCGTGGAATTGCCAATATTTGTGGTCAAAAAATATAACAGACTGCAACAAGGAGAAAAAAACRATGGAGAACATAGGTATAAAGTCCATGCTACCTTCTGGAGTTTTTGTTTTCATAGTTATCCTTAGTGATAATTTGTGTTGTTTTTTTTCTTCAGCATGTCCAAAACTTACCTTAAGATATAATAGGATAATAGGTATAATAGGATACAATTCTTAGATCATGCCTCAAGAGAACTTGCATATGAAATTTGCAGAACTGAAGCTTCCCAGAGMCCATCAAGTGTTACAAGTTTAGATTAACACCATGAAAGCTGGCAATTTTTGAAAACTGTGATGATCATTTCAAATCCTACTTTTAGGGATCCCAAATGGAATTTTGCAAAGAGGGTATGAGGGGACCCATTAGAGTATGGGCCGACATATCAAATGATTAATCCTAGTAGCACACCCAGCTAATTTGAAAAGTGGCATTAACTTTCCTTGCTCTAATATATCTGTCAGAAAACCTCTTTTTACGAGCAAGATATTTTTCCTGGTCAGAAAATATCTGTTTGCTGTCACTGAGTCTTTCCACAGGAATGCGCTATTTAAACAAAATTTATTAAGACAGCCTTTTTATGTTCAGGATAGAATTGCTGATTAAGTGTAAAAGAGGAAAGCAGAGCGAGCTCCCACACACACCCATTTGCCTGGTRGTTAGAGCACACATTGCAATGCAAGAGCTGTGTGCTAGTTCCAGGGCCAGTCCCAAGTKATCCTTGAATGTGAGCTTGTCAGATGAGGGGTGACAGCCTCGGCTCTACAGAAAGTGACTATTTTGGGATGTAGTGATTTCTCCTGTTGCTCTTTAGCATAAGGAGAAAATTTATGATGTCTTAGGACCATTATAAAACCTCAAGAAATGCAGTTCCACACAGTTGTATTTCTGAGATTGCAAATTTCAAAATACAAAAAGCAAGCTCGCCAACTCAAGTGTCAACATTTTCAACATGTCTTTTTCATGGAAACAGAGGAAAAGTCAAAATCCCAGTGTGTTGCCATTAATGACAACAATCAAAGGCTGCAATATCTATAAAGTTTAGGATGTTTTAAGATATTTTTAAAATGTCTTAAGATAAAGCAAAGCCCAATACCAAGGCTGATTTCAGGATTCTGGAAGAGCGTTTGACAGGTGAATCTATCTTCGTTAAGGAGAGTACCATAAAGCACAGGCTTGAAATAGGGTTTAAATACGGTATACTCAAATTCTGGAAAATTTTAAGAAGAAACATGCCATGGGCTTTCACTTTCTGAAGACAGACAAGTATAAAATAACTTCACAGGAAAATGTTTCTGAGGCAGCAGCCTCAGAGTCCCCTAAGTGAAAATACTTGTTCAGATACTGTCCTCACCCTAACTACACTGTATACCCTAGCTATATATATATGTAAGATAGAAATCCTGTACAGGTGAGTTATATAATTACTGCCTTCCTTTTATAAATTGGTGAAGGCCTAGTTCGTGCCACTGAGTGGATACAGCAAGTGGAAGAAACACTATGTGAATGGAAGGGGGACCTGGATGTAAGGTATTGATGTTAAAATAGTGACTGTTCCTCAGAGCTTAACACTGCCATGCTGGGTGGGATGGCAAGATTGTGCAAAAGACAGGTTTTAAAGGGTTTCCAGTACCTTAGGGATGTGGTTTATGGATCTTAAATATCCAATCTCAGCTATCCATCTAGGCTTCTTCTGTGGCCTGTGGAAAGAAATTGCATAGTACCATGGTCATTGAATCATCTTAATATAGGTCTGTATGATTAACAGGGTGAATCGCTTCCTATAACAGCCTAACCCTCTCCATGCACTAGAAAGGTCGCACACATATCTGATTACTTTGGATGCTTCACTTACAGATAAAGGAAGTTAGATGAAATGAAAGTCCTTTCCCCTTAGCACTGTAACTTGTAATTGTGTAACTTGTGAACAAGGTCTGTCGGTCTTTGTGAAAAGCAATGATGCATAAGACAAAATTTTCAAACTCCCCACATGAAGTTTCCTGTTCTGTTTTGGGGCAACTCAGGTGTTAAAAAGGAATGAATACAAGAATGAATTAAATCTCATTCAGAACAGTGGATTTTTGCTGGGACAGTTCCCCAGTCATATTTYACTGTCTGTGACGGAAGTAATATTTTTCTCAGTCCCCATGAAATAGTGTCTCATTTTGATTCATAGAGAAGTATCTTTTTACTAATAGTTTCCCTCTGGTTTAAATGAGATTAACTGGCTGTTAATGAGCAGCACATCACAACCTTAGAAAGAATGAACTTTACTGAATTTTCTGGATATTTTACTTTGGTTACTAAGTGACCATTACTAAAATTCTAGGCAATCTAAAAGCAAGTAAAAAGAGGGGCTGTATGACACTTCCTTGGATTTCTACATGTGTCTTTATTGAGTAAAATGATCCTGGATCTTGGATTGACAGCTGTTCTTTTACAATACAGTTATAATATTCTAATGAACTTTCAATTTCCCTTCCCTTCCCTTCCCTTCCCTTCCCTTCCCTTCCCTTCCCTTCCCTTCCCTTCCCTTCCCTTCCCTTCCCTTCCCTTCCCTTCCCTNCCCTTCCCTTCCCTTCCCTTCCCTTCCCTTCCCTTCCCTTCCCTTCCCTTCCCTTCCCTTCCCTTCCCTTCCCTTCCCTTCCCTTCCCTCTTTATTTTAATAAGTATGTGGAAACTATGTGAACTTTTGTCCGGCAGTTTTAGGGACATTTTGCCTCAAAACACTCAGAGAGCATGGGAGTTAAATCAGAGCCCTACATGCTGTACACAGTACTGCACTGCAAGCAGTACAACTGTTGTGAGAGGAAATGCACCTTTTTATCTTAAAGGTCATGGGAGGTACTGCGTCAAATAAATCACTAAGAGTTGTGTATCTCTGGTTATTACATATATCCTCCTGGAGAGGCAAAATTCGAGACCTCTGGTGTTTTGCTGTGTGCTTGGGGGATTCACAGTGCTGGGGCCCAACTGCATGCTAAAATTGGATGGTTTAAAGTCAATTCCTCCTTGCCATACCTTTCAAGTCTGAACAGATTGGAAGCCCTCAGGGTTCTGAATGTGACCTTCTCTGGAAGCAGTTTATGGGATTAACTCTCAAAGCACAGCTGGTCTCTGTCTCCTGTTATGCTACACATTAGTGATGCCATCAAACTCTATTTGGAAAAGCACAAAAATCTGCAAGTCTAAACTCAAATATGGCTGAGTAAAACTTGCCCCAAATTCTTTATGTTCCCTTTCTCTTTGTTCAGAGTTCTTCATAGAAACAGCTGCCAGAAAGAATTCCGTAGGTTAATATCATTGTAAATTGTTTTGCAGAGCTCCTTATGACTCTGGAGAGACCTCAGGTTTTCTCTTATGTACAGTGACATCACCTCAAAATTATGGTGAGGAAAAGAAGCCCATTTCCCCCCAAATCCATATAGAGACATTTTCTTCAGAGAGATCTGCTTCAGAACACTGGCAGTAGCAGAAGAACAGTTGTTAGGAAATAGGATTCAGCAACTAAAGAAATGTGAAGTAGAAGCTTCCTTCTTGCTCACATCCTGTGATTAACTGCCAAGATCAATCCGTGGAGCTTTATTTTAAATTGAATTTATTCAAAAGTCCACTGCATAAACAGCACAGAAAGAATGAAGACTCAGACTTTATTAGTTACATCACAATTCCTGTTTGGCATTTACTGAGGGAGTCTGTGGCTGTCAGAACCAGAATAAGAAGAAAATTGAGTTCTACAGTTGGCCAGTGTCTGAACCAAAATGGAGTGAATTAGAACCAAGTATTTGTCAAGACTCCTCCATCTCAATCATGGTTTTAAAAGTGGAAGTCCCTGTGTGGTTGCTGTCCCATGTGCCCTGTCATCTTGTTACCTGCTCTGGGACAGAGCTGCCCTGAACATCGTGCTCCTACTATGGCAGCGGCTGATCCAAACACTAAAGTAGACATAGTGAAACTACATGTTTTTTATTCCCCTGTTACACCTTAAAAACATAAAATGTTCTTGTTCCTTTGCTTATTTGCTACTTCGTTTGTATATGAATATGAGATTACGTGACACCAAGGATCATCACTCAAAAGAACCACTTTATGCGAGTCTTCAGGCCAGTAGTTTTAGTCCTGAAAAGATCACACTTTATTGAAGGATGACAGCTGTCACGGAAAGGACAGCAGAGGAGTAAATAAGAAAGAAAACTTGGACAGAAGATTGTAAGAGGTCATGGGTTTGTAGAACAACTGGGGCTTCCAAATGTAAAAAAAATCAAGTTCCTCTCCGGATTTTTTATCCAGGTCATTCCTAGTACTAGAAGAAAGCCTGTATGGCTTTATTCTAAAAGCTGCTTTTTTTTTTTTCCTTTTTATGTAATTTAAAGTATAATGACTTTGTGGCCCTGATGGAAGCATCTTGCATCTGCTGCTCTGTTTTTAGAGCAAGCTGTCTTTTGTCTCACTGAGGCTAAGGGGTATGGATTAAATTTTTTTTGAATTTCTAAAACTAAAAAAGGATACCTTCTGATCTGCAGTGGAAGCTTTACTGGAAAAAAATTTCTAATAAATCATACTTATAAAGTGGGTGGAGTAGAGGATCTGCCTCAGCCCTATCCCATTCAAAGCCTCAAATACAAGTTAGTGTTGCTCAAATCCCTGGAAAATCAGGTGGCTCCTATTTAAATTTGCTGGCCAGTTAAAGCCCCCCTAAAAAAAAAAAAAAAAAAAAAAAAAAAGATGAGTTCCAGGTATCTTTCTGCATAAGCAGAAAAATAAAGTATGAATGACACAGTAATCATCCCTGCAATTACAGGACTAACACTTCAGTTCCTTTTGAAAATAGAAGCAAGCAATATCTTTTGGGGCAGAGACAAAAAAAAATATGGAAACTTCCAGAGAAACCCACATAGTCATTGACAGTCACAGGTCAGAAGTGTTCTGATAAATGTTATTTATACTGTTCTTACAATTTGGAACATGTGATAGAGCAAATGAATGACTGCACTGGAGAAAGAGGACAATCAGCAAGGATGCGAAATTACACTTGGCACAGTTTGCTTTGCCTCAGGGGTTTCTAGAGAATCAGTCTTTCATTTTAGCATGAGCCCAAACCCAGGTTTTTTTTAACAATCTATAACTTTCGTGGCTGGTTGCTAGAAACATAGGTTAAAAAAGGAACTTGGAAATTCAGTACACAGCTTCACTTCCAGAACTACATCACAATCAGGATTCTTCACTTTCCTGGGGCAGGGGAGAGGAATAGAGAAAAGTAATTAAAATGAATATTTTCTTACTTGCATTTATTCCCTGCAGTAATAAAAGATTCTAGATCAAAGAGGTTCTTTGTTAGCAGTATCCAAGTCAAGCCTCAACTAAAGACAAATCCAGTGTTCTTTTGATCTTTTGCAGTTTCATTCTTGAAACCACTCCCTTAATTCTCTTCATACCTTCCATCATTTGAGCTTGGAKGGTAGAACATGTTCCTCACTGTCAAACAGGGGCTGATCAACCCCTCTCAGGATAAAAATCAGTAGGATTGTCTTTGAAGGGAGGGTCTGCATTTTGAGTAACCTTCACCACCGTCACTTGTGTAAAACCAGCACTTTGGAGAAACAACAAGCTGCAGCCTTTAACTCTATGACATGAACTATGGATAGATACTAGACTGATGGGTTGACCAAGCATTTGTTTTCAACTTTTTTGTGGATTACTGGTAGCCTTTCTTTATCTGCCTCTGTAGTTCTGTGATTTGGCTGCTTAAAGGGAGTTAAATAGCATCAGTGATCAGGGTCTTTCTCTGCTCTGAACTTTATTTAAGGTAGGTATAATTGGCTGTGGAATGTTTATTGTTTTCATATTAAAAACAAAACCAAACCAAAATCAGTGCTATGTGAGCAATTTAACTGCAGAAGTCTTTAATGTTTGCTGCAGTTGTAATTAGAGTTTCAGCAGGCATTTTCAAATATCCAACAACAATCGAGGAAACCAGATAGAAGGCAGTGGGGGAACTGTACAAGCAGGGGTTTTGGTTCTTATGTAGGACCTCTGAAAAAAACCTACCACAGCACTGTGGCAGCTTGATATTTCTGAAAAAACCTCAGACTGTAGCCCTGAAAAATATATGTGGTGAAAAATGTGTTGTTTTGATTTTATTTCTGGATTGCCATTTAACAGGAAGTATTCAAGAATATTCTAAACCAGTCAGTCCCATTTGAGGACAATACTGGAGGTGGCTTTCTGAAAGTAGCTGAGGTGCCACAACTATGGAGTATCAGGACCTGCTCTTTTGCAGCAAGGTTTTCCTGACCTCTTTTAGAAATGAGATCACATCTGCTGTGGAAAGATGTCTGGATACATTGTCCTTGGTACCAGTGTTTGGGTGAATTATAGGACATGAAGGARTGAGGGCCCAGAATACATACATGTGTGTACAAACTCAAGCAGAACCACTGCTTTCAGATATCACTGCAAAACCTGACAAAATACAACTGGCAAACAGGCTGCAACCAGCTGAAGATCTGTTTTTAATTAACCGCAGTGCAAGATGATAATGGAACTGCATTTCTCTTTTCCTGTTGAATGAAGATACACTGATTCAGCAATAATTGAACCCTAAACACTTCATAAACTTCTGGGAGGAACTGCAGGAAATACCAGCAAAGTCGCCTGTGAGTCATTAAGAAGAAGGAGCGAGGACTCTCTTGAAGCCGATCTTCCCAGTCCCAGATCACAAAGGGAAGGCAGTGATAGTGGCTGGTCATCTTAGAGTGTCCTACTTGGCATAACCAGTCCATGTTGTAAGTTTTCTGAAAGTAGTTGTTATGAGACAATAGGGTAGTCTGATGTGGTCTAAGATTTCTTAATCAAAGATGCTCTCATCTAACAGCTCTTTTACCCATTACAGAAGAACTGTGTTTATAGTGCTTATGTTAGAAAAGCAGGACTGCATTTATGTTTCTGCTTTGTGACTGCCAGAGCCCTCAAGTGTTTTATTATAGTACATTGCCAGTTTTGTTGTAACTAAGGTGGAGAACTCCTTAAGTCTGCAAGTTGTTTTTTTTTTCATGTAAGACCATAAACTCTTTCTGGTCTTGTCTAGAATTTCTCATGATGCAAGACTGGTTTTGTGGTCCAGACCTGGTTCAATAAGCAAAAGTTTCTTAAGATACAACTTTCTGGATAAAATACCATGCAAACTGTTGCTGTGTCTACATATGGATTGCTATGTAACTGCCTGCGGAGCAAAGCCTGGCTTCACTCCTACCCCAGGATCTCTCAGATGCTCACTGCAAAGCTGCTGCTTCCATGAAAAACAAGACCAGGAAAGCCATTTTTCGTTAAATTAAAAAAAAAAAAAAAAAAGCAAGAAAAAAAAAGAAAAAAGAGAAAGAGATTAGTCTTTGCAGAGAGTTATGCTTAGCTGTAAGGCACCAGATGAACTAAAGCGAGCACTGGCAGGCAGAATATCCCAGCAAATATCTGCCCATGAGCCAGGGGTTATATGAACTTAATTGCTCAAGGGAACATACTTTGGTTGCTGATTCCATGTCACACCCAAGCAATATAAATCTGAACCTTGCTCTTGACTGAAATTTGAGAACTGTCTGCAGGCGTTTCACTAAAATGCAGCTCTGCTGAAGGGGATATGTGCATTGAAGAAATGTAATCAGAGTCTTCCAGCTAACTACAAGCTGGTTGCGAGAAGAAAGTGCAAGAAGTATGTGCTGGATGGGAAGTGTTGGGTGAATATCCAGCAGCAATTTTGGGAAAGAAGGAGGAACTGCACAGAGGCAGAGAATAATAAAAAGAATTAAAAGTCAGGGAGCAGCTAAAGGGTAAAGGAGGGGGCTGGGAGTTCAGGGCAGCAGAAGGAGGAAGGAAACAGGCGAGGGAGGTAGGGGAATGTCAGATGTGGCTGGGATCAGAGATCACCCTGCTCTTCCTTCCCAGATGTGCTCTGGGTTACAGAAACTGGTCAAGGGTCAAAAGTGCCCTCCTCCTGTCTCCMATTTTGTCAGAAACTGGAGAAAAACAAGGTAAGAAACAAAGAGAGAAAGATCATATGGATTTAATAGTTAGAAAAAGAGGTCATTTAAAGGTAAGGCATGGACAACTGGAAGAATGCTCGTGACCTAGATGACATATTCTGAGAAGAGAAAGTCCTTGGAGGTGCATGGATCAGATAAACCAAGCAAAAAAAAAAAAAAAGTGACTGAAAAAGCTGCAGGATTTCATTTTTGTGATGTCCTAGACATGACCTGCTTGAATGACAGTTCCACAATCCAGGAAAACCTCGAAATGTCTGTTATTTCTAGTGCCTTCTACAACAGAGGATGCTGAAAAGAACAACCTCCTGTTATGTGCTAGCTGGTTTCAGCAGAGTTAATAGCTCAAGGAGAGATGGAACAGAGGAAGGCGAGGGGGAGATGGAGGAAACAACTGAAGAAAAATAGGCAAATTGCAGGTAACTTGTTGGAAGGGAAGGAAAGATGAAGAAGGAGAGAGACCATATATTTATATTTTCTCTACAATATCAATTTTTCATCAAAAATGAAAATTTTCTGTAAGTATTTGTATGGATTGTACAGATTTTCTATCAGATAAACAGCTGTTTGATAGTGCCTGCAGATGAGATGTGTTTGCTCTCAGTCAGAAACTCCATCCAGGCTGCCATACATCCAAATATCGCAGGTATGTTTCTAAGCCACTGCATGGTGCAATGCACCCACATGGATCTGAAAAGCTCTGGACYGACTTTATAATTGCTTCCTACGTGAGCAACTATGCTCATTGTCATTGTCCTCAAATCATCAGATTCACTCTGCAAAAGCTAATATTGTAAAATGTGCATGGTAAGTAGATCCAACACGTCCTGAGTACATCACTTAGCACAGACACCTGTACATCAGGGCTGAAAAGAAGTGTGGCAGCCCCAAATTACTCTTCTCTTCCAAGCTTTTTAATTTGCTATAGCTACTGGTTCTTCTATACTATACTACTATCTACATATTTGTGATTCATCTCAAAAATCTTGTTAGAAAGTGCAAAATGTAGGCATTTCCCTGTTTTCTTAACCCCTCGTCACAGTAAAAGGTATACTGGAAGGAGTASAAGTAATTAGGTGTCCCAATAGCAACCATGTTGCCTTAGAAAGAGAAACATTAGATTAGCGCCCTGATCGCTGAAGAAACACAGAATTAACTATGGTGGAGGGTGCTTACAACCTGGGAGAAACACATGATTTTCTTCCACTGAGAASAGGGATTTCTCCTTCAGCTCACTAAGCACTCTGGAGTAGGAAGAGTGCTTGGCCCAACAGTCCACGGACCTCCATACTTTCTTTTTTAATGCAGCACAAGGTGGAAACTCTGTTCATGATATTCATGGAAGAAGGTTCATGATGTTTTCGGGATCAGACACCTCTTTCCCTCGCAAGTTTCTTGAGACATCTAGTATRTTATCCTGGGCATTTCCCTCCAGGACTTAGCGTGACCATATGTCAGTAAAAGATGGCAGTAGCACCTCCTCACTATCCTGCTGTTCCCAGTCTGTCATGGGTTTAGAAAACTCCTTTCTGTCGCACTCAGGGGATCCTTTTATCCCCCTCCACAGTGCTGATCTGGGGCCAATGGGCAAATGCCGTCTCATCTTGCTCTCACTGTGGCACTGGTGCGAGCTGTCAGTGCAGCGACCCGCAGAGGAGGGAGGGGACAGTGGCTGCCCACTTGGCTCCTCTCAGTGTCCCTGTTCAGTGAGAGGCTCCGCTCATGCTGGGGGAAGCTCTCTGGCAACCTCTGAAAAACAGCCTGTCCATGGCAAGCTTCTGGAGACACCGCATGCTGGGCTGTGGATTGGAAGAGTTTCACTGCAAGCAGCCCTCTTCACGACTCACCCAGCAGGGCTGGCTGGACCAGCCCTGCCTCTGCAAGCAGCTGCTGCAGAGCTATGCTGACAGGTCCCTGAGAAGGCTCCTGCCTGCTCTTGCCAAAACGCGCACACTTGCTGTTTGGTGCTCATGGTTTCTGGGCAAGAGCAAGATCAAAAAAATGGGTGAAAGGTGATCTCAAACGGGTAAAATGACACATCCTGATTGGTACTATGAAACAGAAAATGCTCTACAATGTCAGTACAGTTAACTGCTGACAGTAGTTGCAGTATCAATGACAAACGCCACCCATGGTGAAGCAACAAGTGCAATTGTGGCACAAAGTGTGAAGTATCTCTTGTAAATGCCAAGCAAGAGATTTGCTGTAATATGTGAAACACTGGGACAGATTGAGTAGGAACCTATGAGATCATGCATCTTTTCAGTTTTCTGCTTTCAGACATAAGTTTCCCTTACTCCATGCAATTGAAATTGTCTGGAGAGCTCTAGAGAGAGAAAGGAATCTGGGAGGAGAGATTATTTTTCACAATAGTAAACATGGTGGTTCCGAAGTTCCCTGGTATATTCAGCACTTACCTGTTTGAAATTATTCAGGGCACTAAATCCCTTTGCACATAAGAGCTTTTTAGATGCTAGCAAGATATGAAACTCCCTTCTGAAATTTCTGTCACTTGTCTTGCAGTGTTTGATATTACCTTGTTATTTCTAGTATGTAGATAATAGAAGCTCAGTCCTGGATTTCAAAGTTAAGCCTGTAAGCTGGTCTGTGGTCTTCTATTAAACAGACAGTCAGAAAATGAGACTTATGTGGAAAAGCTGAGAGAACTGGGTTTGTTTAGTCTGGGAATAAGAAGTTGAAAAAGCAAATGACAGCAGGTGTGCCAAGACAGCTACAAAGAAAACAGTGACTGATTACGTTCCTGGATCACAGGGAATAGGATGCGCACAAACTGGCTTATTTTACATTAAGACAGATTTATATCAGTCATTAATTGAGAATTTATGTGGTTACTTAGAGAAATTTCAGAATCCCTTTAAACACCTAAGATATGTTCATTCAAATGCACAGATGTCTGTATGGTGTAGGTATGCTTGAAGCTGCCCCCAAACACAAGGATGAGCTGAACATCGGCCCTCTTGAGGCACCTTCCAACCACCTGCTTCTAAGACATTGTCTCAAGAAAGTATTACAGGGACAGCCCCCAAAACCTGCCAGTGCTGGAAGATGTCAATCCAGCTGACACTAAGAAGAGAAAGGGAGGAAGCCGTGGATGCCATGATACTCAGAGCAGTCAGGATGGTCATCAGACGGAGTGCCAGCAGCACAGTAGCTCAGCTGCCCATGGTACACGGTGCAGGTGAAGCTTGCTGTAGGTGTGCCAAGAGCAGGGACCAGTTGCCTTGCAGTCCTGTGGTGCCCACACAGGCCATTGCATCATCTGTCCCATCCATGCACCATGGGAACTGGGTATAGCAAATCAAATGGGGAGAAGCAGGTGGAAGGAGAAAGACCTCTCTCTCTCCCTTCCCTGGCTGTCCAAGAAGCCTGACCAAAGCTGCCATGGGTAGCTGTGATGCCAGATGGAACAAAGACCTTCCCTGTTCCTGCTCTGTCACTGTAGCTGTCCCATCTTTCTCAGATACTGCCCTTCTCTCCCCACACAGACTCCACTTTGATCGTTCCACCATTACTGCACTTTCTGAGGTCCTRTGGGACCTCTGTGGAACAGCCCAGACATTTTCTTTTCATGAATGCTCTAGATCCTATCTGGATTGAAGTCCTCAGGTTTGTCCCATTATGGACGGTGCTGTGCTCTTGTAGTCGCAGTTACGAGTTAAGGAGTGCTACAGGAGACACACACTGTGTGCAAACAAAATAACTCGAAGACTCAAACAATTTTGTGATGCAGGAGTTTGATAGAAGTTTCTTGAAACTCCTTTTCTTTACTCCTGTGCTAATGATGACTGCATTTCCCAATTTTGTGCAGAAGTGGAAATTCCAAACTGCTCATGGAAAAGTTTTACTTGTGGTTATGACCAAGCCATAGGCATAAAGTACTGGAAACATTGCAAGAGCATTCTAYCCACCAGCTTGGAAAAGAGTAGCAATGTTTATTTATTTATTGCCTAGACCAGCTCAAGCCTTTAAGCAGTAAGTACCAGGGCTTCTCAGACATTTATTTATAGCATGTTTTTCTATTTCATAAGCAAGAGATTCATACTTGTGATTGCCAGCATATCCTTCTGTACTCCGTACTGGTTCAGCATGCCATTAACAAACCACTAAACAAAACATCTTCCAAATTTCTGAACTACTTCTGCATTCATCAGGGTGCTGTAAGGGCAGTATTAGCTTGACCATCTAGTCCACAACATGAGATGAGACTTAGGTTTCCTTCTGTCCCTCGAGTTGCTTTTTTCTGCTTTGTCTGAAACTTATTGACAAGCTTCAGAACTGTCACAGTGGTGACATTGTCTTGTCTACTACCCTGGTTTTAAATGTCCCAGATTCTTAGCTTAATGGAAAGCTATTAAAATACTGCCTTGGTCAGTTCTTAGTTTGATGTCAATTTGGTGAAACCATTAAATCATTTTTCCAGTGATTATTTTTCTTTGGTACTTGTCTTATCACTGCTACATTACTTTTATCTTTTAATATATATTTTTAACAAACATTAGGCTGATAGATTTCTGTACTACATGTAGTTCAGAATTTTGCTCCTTGCTACAGAGGAACCAAGGTTTCATTTTTACCTTGAAAGTTCATAAAATTAGACTGATTTTTGCAAACTGTAGAGATTGTATTTTTAATTTCTATCTCATTCTGACAAATCAGCCAATTTCAACCCCAAAACCAACCAATTCCATACTCTCATCAGTTTGTGGAGACAATTTCCCCRATGTTACTCAACCTCTGCCGAGGCATTGCAGACATCTGGAGCTCTGGCTTTGAGGATGCCAGTCATCTTTTTCTGGGAAGGAGCTCAATGGTTTCTTCCATTTGGCCAGAATGAAGAACAATTCAAACGTTYAAGGCTTAGAAACTAGCTCAAATACTAGCAGCTTTCAGAACATCTTTGTGATTACTGAATGAAAGACGTAGGCTGACAGGTATAAAGCCAACACTTAATTTAGCTCTGAGAGATGTTCATGGTGCTTTATTTTCCAATAAAAATTTTCATTTCAATTCCTGCACTGCTGATGAATGAATACCACCTCTGACCCCTGAAAGCAATCACTCCTCCACAGCCAGCCATTTAAAAAAACCAACAAAACCCCACAAAGGACAGCTTAGGGCCTGGTTTTTGCTCAGATTTCATTGTGTGAATTAAAAAATTGCACACACACTTCACAGATGAAAAGAGAAAAAATGTGATAATTAAGCATTCTAGTTTGGCAATCTAGGTTCTTAAAATCATGCTGAGTGTCAACAGTTACAAGTTCTTTTTAACTGATATTGCAGCTTCCATCCCAGTGGAAACAGCTGTCATTACAGTCATTGTATTGAATCATGCAAAGAAGAAAAGAGCTTTGGAGAAAAATTGATTCTCTCTCTGGAATATTGCATAGATTTCTTTTTGTCCCAAACTGAATTATACTAGCACATCCACAACTAGCTCCAAAGAAAATCCTTTTGGAAGTAAATCTTGCGTTTCATGTGAGACCAGACTAACACCCCACCATGAGGTTTTTCAAGCAGAAAGAAAATGCACTTCCAAGTGAATTTATATCTCCTTTCTACCACATACAACGTATGTTCTTGCCTCTTTTAAGAGCATTAAAACAAACCTGCTGTATTAATGGGAAGCATTTATGCAGGCCTCACATCCCAAATATTTTCATAATTATCCTATTTTCCAGGGTGGACATAAGATACATTATTCTTCTTTCCAACATAAGTCTCTACATATGTAAAACATCACCAGAGGTTCCTTCCTTTCTTCAAGCAGACTTTCCCTGCATCTCTACATAAGTTTGGCTATTACAGCACTTTTAAGGCACTCCACATGTTGAATAAACCGTCATTTCCCACTTGTAATAAGATTACTCAGTCCTTGGGAGCAGATTTATTATCTACAGTTATTTCATGTCTAATCACAGCCTTACTCTCTGTAAAGAAAATGAACAGGCATGGATTGCATTTGAGAGCTTGAAGTCCTAAATATTTGGGTTATGTGTATGTAGACTTTGCTATATGGAAGGATACCAAAAGGAAACAATAAAAGAGGGAGGGATGGCTTTTTACAAACCTAGGCTAATAATGAACTTTCTGCACATGTTTTAGAGTTTTTACAAAGGCTGAAATCACCTTYATAATACATTGGTCCAGCAACAATGTCATCTGTTATGAATAAATGATGGGTGGGAACAGAAAACTGCAAAGGAGGGAATATGCTGCAACAGTGGAATAAACAGGCCTTGTAGTAACTGTGTGGTGAGAGAGACACTTTGTGTGAGGTATAAACCACATTTCTACCAGATGGCATGGGCAGCTGTCCTGGAGGAGAAGGGGTATGACAGGGCCCAGCTGTTAACTCTTGAATTCCCGAGTATCATTCTGACCCTGGAACCATGCAAAACGGAGTTTTGGGAAACCTAAAATTCAGATAATCTTCTTCCTTTCCTACCCATCCTCCAGGGTGAAATTCAGAGGCAAGATCTAGCCAGAAACTTCAGCTACAAGGGCAGCTCCAGACGCAGCCCAAGGAGGGTCCTGTGAGGATTGGAGACATTCCTACCATGGGGAGATTTGGACCTGTAACTACCACTAACTCGCCTCCACTTAAGAAACAGCTGCCTTTCCTCTAACACTGTTTCATTATCCTCTCTTCCTTTCAATGTCCCCTTTCTTCTTTGCTTTTACTTAGTGTTTTCCTGCCAGGTATCACTTGTCTCTCTGACACTATCACCAGTCTGAGATCTGCTGCCACTCCAGGGATAACGTTTGTGATTTCAAACCCATTCAGGACCCTATCTTGTCTGTTTAGAGTAGATGCTTTTAGCAGCAATCTGCAGCTGTGATTCTTCCAGGGCTGCCTCCTAGGCTGATGTTAATGTGTAATCATTCTCCATTGTTAACACATAAATAAACCATGAATCAATAAACAAGAAATCAGTCTTTTTTACTTTTTTCAGTTCCAGAATCCCCTTGGGTGTCTTATTGATAGCTAGTGCAGTTAGATGTGATAGAATAATAGAAAATATCATTTTCTAAGTATATTTCTTAATGTGGCAGTTCACTTTCCACCATTTCCCTTCTCTTAATAGATCTATTGTTGCAGTTTTTGGGAGTCAGTACAAAAAGTTATAAATCAGTTCAGAATCTCTTACTGGTTGGGAAGAAGTAGTCTATTTGAATATAAGCAAATGAACTGTAAATATTTTTTTAACCATGGAAACCTGGGTTTGGTGATGACTTCACTCTTACAGAACAGTCTACTGATCTTCTCAGTTTTCAGGAGASGGTTGTATTCACCAAAAGGTCCAGGCGATGCTATTGGGATTTATAGGGCTCACTGGCTGACACGTCTGTCACACAGTGCCTCTGTTGCCAAGTTCCATGAGAAAAGCAGTACAGTGCTCCACTGCTGTAATAGCATACAATTATGGTGCCTGGTACATTTGGGAGAATCACAGAGTCACAGAATATGCTGAGTTGGAAGGGACCCATCAGGATCATCAGGTCCAACTCCTGGCCCTGTGCAGGAACACCCCAAGAATCAGTGATATTATCACATTGATTTAATACATTAGTATTGAGATTAGAACTAGGAATTCAAGTAAAGAGAAGGGGCAAAAAGGCAAACGGTGACCATATTGTCCCTATGAGGCACTTACGACCAAATCCTTCCACTTCCAGATGTTAAACCTAAAGGTTATGCAATTAATAGAATTACTTTTAGTTGCACTCTCAACCATCAGCCAGCAAGTAAACATTTTATCTCTCAAATCTCACAAATTTTACTTAAAATAATTTCCACTTTCAGGGCACGAGTTGTTTCTAACGTCTACAAACTTTTGATAAAACTGCTGAAAATTATCCTGCAGCTGTGAATGAGAAATTTAGCTTTCATACTTGTGGACATGGCAGATGGGAATTCCAGAGATTTTTGAGAACAAACTTTRGTGTTTGAGTGACAGATGGTTTGTGCACTAATGGAAAGAACATGGACTAAACTGGTGGCATGTGTACTTTTTTGATTAAATTGGAATATCAGCAGCTGTAGGACACATTCTTGCTTTGGCTGCGGGAAGAAAGGGTTATCTTATTCTTTTAATTAACAGTGGCAGCATGTGGAGACCAGCAAAGAGATTTGCTCTGTACCAAAATATGTCATGGGGCATGGCGGGGTCTGTGCTTTGAGAAATTTGAACAGGAATAGACAGCATTAAGGGCAAAGTTTACTAAGGAAACAAGTCAATGGGTTCATGAGATGGTGGCTGCAGCTGCAAAACCAGCATGGGAACGTCCCTCTCCTTGTGTACTGCCTTCGGTCATTAATTCCTCTCCTGTGCTCCTGTCTCCTCAGTTGTAGGGCTTGTGGTCTTAGTGTTAAGTTGTCAAATATCTCACTGAAAYTACCACAAATAGCATTTCATAGAAAAGCTAATGATTTTATTCTTCAATCTGAATATAACATCGATCTTGGAGGCACAATGAAGGGAATACAGGGGACATTCACACTGGTTTCCCTGYCATTGGCAGCACCCTATATGACTGTAGATAAAAAATCTAAAATGACTAAAATGATTTCTCAAAGTTCAGGTCATGCCAAAACTCAACTATGACTTAGGAAAAGGTTTTCCAGTGTTTTTGGGAAACCCAGCCTGGGTTCAAGAGTTCCTGATTTCTGGGGTGTTACTTATAGCTTTTCCCAACCAGAAAGACTGATTTGGAGCGACTCTAGCTTCTCAGTAAACAATTTTTAGTGTCTTGGGGAAGCTCTGAGGAGTCTGAGAGCTCAGTGGGTACAAATACCGCTGAGCARATCATACACCTTCTCAGGGAGATGGGGTCCCTCTTCTACCTCTCTGTGTTAAAAGTGTGCATCCTGGATGCTAAATAGAAACCAGTATCTGCTCCACACCTAGCTTAGCGTCCTCACTGCCTTCTCCCAGGAACTGGTGGGGGCCACATTACTACTCTGTAGGTCATCACGCTGGGCTGAGTTTGGGAATCCTGTCTCAGGAACACATATCGATCTTCCATTATTTGAGATGCATGCTATAAGCTACAACTATAGAATAATTAGAATTCTGTATGTCTAATAATTTCTCCTGTTTTAACTAAGCAGTTTAAGTATTTCAGTTTTATAAGAGGAATTCTTTGGCAAACCTACTTGTTAGAATTCCTATGTCAGCTTTTTTTTAAAAAAAAAATTTACTTCTGCATGTTGTTTTGAAAGACTTAAGGTTTTTGGCTTGGCATTTTTTCCTCTACTGTACTGCTTGCAAAGATAGTTTGCAGTACATTTTAAAATGTGATTATTTAAATGTGATTCCACAGTGTAAGCAGTGTGCTTGTAACTTGTGTCTGTGTAGTCACACAGCTACACAACTGGAAAAAAAGAAACCATGGTAACAATGCACTCAGAAATAGCACAAATTGGAATAATCAGTTTAGGATGGAAGAGCATTGCAGAAATTATGCAGTTTATAGCAGGCAGCTTTGCCCAGAAATTTTCAGATATGTGTGGCTACTATTCTTATGAGTAGCAAAATGCTTTGAAGAGCCAAAAAAAAAGAAAAGTTCTAGTATATTATTATTTACAGTAACAACAACGCCCTCATATTTTCTTCACTTAATCCTTATATAAAAGTTCATTTTTGGACAGTTGGAAATATATTTCAAAATTCCTCTTCTGATTGAAAGGCAGTAAAAGTAGACTGGAAATTTTTTTCCATACATTTGCATTTTAAAGTAATATTTGAAGCTAAAACTAGTTATTTTAGAGACCTGGTTTTGGTAGAACATGTTAAGAAAGTAATCAAACAAGTTAGTAAATGCAAGAAGACTGAATATTGTTGAGCAAACTAATACCCTCCTCCTCCAATCCAATTAACAAGAATGGCACTTCTAGCTGACAGGACAGGAAAATGGTGTTTGATAGTAAAAAAAATTAATTTAATTAAAAATTCAAGAAGTAAAATAATGGGTGCTTGTGTTCCTGTTTAGGAATCCTTTCCTCATTTTCTCTCCTCTGTTTTTACTACACCATTTCTGCACTTTTCTGCACCATTGTTTGGAAACATTTTAATGGGATTTTAAAGACAGACTAAAGATCTCTGGCACTGAAAAGCAACATTCTTTACATGGCAAATGTTCTTCAAGCGCACCTCTTGTAACCATTTCCATACTGGTATATGTGAAAGTAGACAGCATTTTTAGAGGGAATTATTTATGCTTTTTTTTTATATGGCTGTTTTTTCTTAATATGATACGACTTCTCACTTAACCATGTAGCATCCACAAGCCTTGTGAAGTCAGCTGGTAGCACAGCTGGTAGCAGCAAGAGCTTAGCACCTTGGAAATTCTTGTCTGTTAGCATCTATTATACACATTTAATACAAATTTTGAGTATGGGTCTGTGAGGCTCGTGGATATAATGCAGCAGAGGGCTTCTGGTGCCTCTCATAATTTCTTCACACTCCTGGAGGATGACACTCTGCCACATGGCAGCTACTTCATCTTACTCCTTCTACTCTTCTTCCTCCTCCTCCTCTTCATGTCACAGTAACAGGTTCCTGATTTGGTTGGAGGGTCAACAATCTGTTTCTGTGTCAGTGATTTGATCCCTTCTACCAAATTATCCCTTCTTAGAACAAGGTTTTTAACGTAATRAGTTCAAATTCAGGCTTGAGAAGAATAAATTTCGCTAGCTCGAGACCAATTGAATAGGAATTCCTCATAATTTTTTGACTTTGCGACAAGTTTGGGGGTTTTTTTTGTCTTTTCACTTGATATATTGACCRTGACTTTATTTTTCAATGGTTTTCTGTCAAAAACCTCATTCCTTTGGAGAACTTGCTGTTCAGTAACTGTACATAGGCAAACAGCAGAAAAGAGGGAGTTCCTAAAAACAGCAGCAGATACTTCCCTCTTTATCTTCAGTATAAAAATCCCTGCTAACCCAGCTGTTTGATGATAGTGCAGCATCTAAACCAAAGTACTATTTTTCTTTTTTAAGAGTTGAAATGCTGCATGAGTAGTGAGAGCAGTATATTTTTCCTTTGGCTTTGGATAATACTGGGTTTACAAAGAACTTGTGCCTATTCTGCTGTTTTTACTGGACTTTCTTTCATGTCTACTTACTGTCCTCAGATCTGACTACTACTAATATTCCAGAATTAGCTGAAAGTTTCATTTTAAATGACATTTTTGCCTAAAGATACGATATTACTCCTTAGAGAATGTGTTCACATATGGTCTTCAAATTACAGATGCTCAGACAATCCTCTGACATCTAAGTCATTCAAAACAATGAAAATTGTACTCATGTTATTGAGGCATAAAATGTCTTTATACTTCATCAGGAAGTATTTTAAACCAAAAAACCAGGAAGAACATTCATAAATAAGACTGCCATTTTGTCCTCAGTTCAGATAGTTTTTAAACAAAAAACTGTGCTGTTTTTCTGAAAAGAAAAAGAAAGTGTTATGAAATTAGATGTGAAATCTGAAATATCTGGGAAGGAAACCAAGTTGACTCTACAGAAAGGATGCATTAGGGGGCTTGCAGAGTGGCTGTCACTGCTGCTGGCATTCCCTTCCTGCTATAGGCTCAAAGATGCCCTTGGCCTTACTTGCAAGAAGCACTTTTGCTGTGACAAAAGTATTTTTAATAAGTTTGTTTGTTTGTTTGTTTGTTTTTTTGTTTTTCTCACAGGGATGCAAGTTCTGTTTCCTTTTGAGGCCCAAACTTAGCCTCTCGTGTTTGGATAGTACTATTATCTTAACTCCTTTCTTGACAAGGAAGAATTTGAACCTCTGATCACTGTACTCGTTTGGAACTCATCACACCAAGAACTGTTTCACTGCATTAACTACTATAAACGCTTCACCTTACCTGAAATAAGGAAAAATGTTGGTCTTAAAGAGGCAATATTCATTCGAACTCTACTCAACTTCCAGAAAGTGATTCAGTACAGTCAGCACARCTTCACCAAGGGCAATTCCTGTCTGACCAACCCAGTGATATTCTGTGATTGAGTGACTCCATCGGTGGACAAGTGAGAGGATGAGGATGTCATTTATCGGGACTTCTGTAAAGCCTTTGACATTGTCCTCTGCAGCATCCCTCCCTCTAAATTGGAGAGCAATGTATTCGATGAGCRGCCTCTTAGATGGATAAGAAAGTAGATGGATGGTTGCATCCAGAGGGTGATGATCAGTGGCTCAGAGAGATGGACATCAGTGACAAGTGGTGTCCCTCAGGGTCCATACTGGGACCAGTGTTATTTAGTATCTTCATTAATGTCCTAGACAAAGGCATGGAGTGCACCTTCAGCATATTTGCTGATGACACCAAGCTGAGCGGTGCTGCTGACACACCTGAAGAACAGGAGATGCCATCCAGAGGGACCTGGACAAGCTTGAGAAATGGGTCCATGGGAATCTGATGAGGTTTAACAAGACCAAGTGCAAGGTGCTGTACCTGGGTTGGGGAAACCCCTGGTATCAATCCAGGCTGGGGAATGAACAGATTGAGAGCAGCCCTGCAAGAAGGACTTGGGGGTGCTGGTGGGTGAGAGGCTGGACATGACCCAGCCATGGGCACTCACAGCCCAGAGAGCCAAACGTGTCCTGGGCTGCATCCAAAGCAGCGTGGGCAGCAGGGCCAGGGAGGGGATTCTGCCCCTCTGCTCCTCTGAGACCCCACCTGCAGTGCTGCAGCCAGCTCTGGGGTCCCCAGCACAGGAAGGACATTGATCTCTTGGAGCGAGTCCAGAGGAGGCCACCAAGACGATCAGAGGGATGGAGTGCCTCTCCTATGAGGAAGGGCTGAGGGAATTGGGATTGTTCAGCCTGGAGAAGAAGGGGGCTTCAGAGTGACCTAATTTCGGCCTCCCAATACTCGAAGGGAGCCTACAAGAAAGTTGGAGAGGGGCTATATACAAGGGTATGCAGTCACAGGAAAAGGGGGCATGGCTTCAAACTGAAAGAGAGTAAGTTTWGATTAGATATTAGGAAGAAATTCTTTACTGGACAGTGGAACGGGTTAACCAGAGGAGCTGTGGCTACTCCATCCCTGGAAGTGTTTGAGGCCAGGTTGCATGGGGCTTTGAGCAACCCAGTCCCGTGGAAGGTGTCCCTGCTCATGGCAGAGGAGTTGAAATGAGATCCTTTTGAAGGTCTCTTCCAACCCAAACCCATGTGATGTGATTCTATGATTCTATGAATTTGAAGKAACTTTCAGTCCACTTCCTTTTTTGATTTGAAATTTTTCATGTCTAGTTTCTCTTTTCGTGTAGTTGACAACTTAAATTGTCCCATTTCCCACAGCAACACAAAACAATGGAAAGCTGTCTGTATATACATTGGAAAAGTCGTAATCATAAAATTTTGTGATTAGTGACAGAACTCCAAATCACTAATCACTAAGTAGCAAAAGTATTTGTCATAAATGATGAAAAGCTCACTTTCTTTGGCAACTGGCCTAAAAATGACAAGATGGTGCAGACCCCTACACTCATGGAGAGGCCAAGGTTCCCTTGATATGCTGATATGCATATATGAAAAAACAATCCTCCACTGGAAAAAAGGAAAATAGGACATCTCCATACTTCTGGTTTCAATTTAATTTTTTTTTTCTAGTTTTACAGTTTCCTGACTGCAGCTATATTTATACTCTCTTATGCATAAATTGCTCTATTCTACCAAATATATAAGCAACTGTCATAGTACAAGTAATATTTTATGACTCTCTGTAGCAGAGATACATAAAACTGCCTTTCATTTGCTTTCTGTTAATCATTCCCAATTTTTTATCTTTGCTCTTAGCTTTTCAGCTGTCTGTTGATTAATTAATTTTAAGGAAGCATACAGAATGCTAACATGGTTTTAGCTTGCAAACCCAAACACTTTCCTTTTCTATCTGTTTACAAATGATGTTTATGAAGGCTCAGTAGAATTTAGCAACAAAACACTTGCAAAGAACATTTATAAAGGTAGCATATTTGCAGTGCTAAAGGTGTTAAAACAGRCATCTTACTGTCTGTAACATTTATCAGCAGGCAAAACATATATTTCATGAAATCACAAATAGTTTGCAGCCTTCTGTTTGGTTTTCCACATTCTTTATCTGTTAATTGTTTGGATGGCCTATGAAGGAAGCCGTGTTCTGAAATAGTTGTAAAAAAGCAGTTGTCGCCCAATTAAAATAAATACAAAGACCTCTTAATGGCCTGTCCCTAATGAACTGGGCTGTAGTCCTTTGGGAGTGTGGCTTGCACTTCACTGCAGGTGCGAAGGGACCCCAGAGTGCAGGGGATGGTGGCTCAGCCCCTGGCAGTGCCCTGTGCCACGAGCAGCTGTGAGGGCACAATCTCGGCTTCATTCACCTTCTGTAGGTGCAGCTTTGGCCCAGGCAGACCCACACACCCCACAGGGGAATGCACCCCCTGCACAGAGGGCGTGCCCTCTGAGGGGTGCCCCACCACAGGCCATCAGCRCTGCTCCGGGGGCAGACCCCAACGGGCCTCGAACCAGACTTCTTCATCCACTCCTTGTGCAACCAGGAAATCCATTTTTTGGGAAGGACCGTAGCTCTTATAGTTTCAACTTTCATCATTTTATCAGTTGAAAGAGGCTTGGGGAAAATGTTACTGGCCAGATTTTGTCAAAAATAAAATGCYTTAGTGTTAAGATACATCTTGACAGTTCAGACCCGTAACAGCAGTAAACAGCTGGAGAATTTATATGTTAAAGACCTGGATATAAATGCAATTCTTCACTCAGACCACCTTTTTTCAAACCTACGCTGATGTGGTCACAGCTGTCTGAAGAATGATTCAATGGCTTTTAAGTAAAATAAAGAGAAAGCATCCATTCAATGGTGTACTCAGCTGCTGGGAAACCATCAGCAAGCCTCAGGAAAATGCTCTTATTTTCAGATTTGAACAGATATGGTCCAGCAGGTTTGTTCAGTAATGAGCTAATATTTCAGACAATATATCTAATAACATGTGGGTTATGTTTTAGTGTTTAGGAGAAGAAAATTATTCCCTGCTAATAATTTCAATTTCATTTTGTGTCCACACTTGGACATATCTACAAGGTGGATCAAGAAATATGAATGTGCATGTCGAAACCAGTATGTTACCTAATATTTACAGTGAGTGGATTGACTAATATTTATGATCATATTATAGGGTGTAATTTTAACCCAGAGTAATGCAAGCAATAATTTATCTGTGGGATCCTAGGGGTTGCCTGTCTCCATGAATCATATCCAAAATCTCAAACAGCTGTAAGCATATTTAGAAAATGTGAAGTTGTTCCTAAGAATCAGCACCTGTCTATAGAAATCTCTGTATGAAAAAACATGAGCTGGAAATTGCACACACCTATGGGAATTGAAAGGTATTTAACCAGGACTGAGTTCTGAGTTAGCACTACATTTAGGTGTGTATAAGGGCAAAATATTTTCGAGCATTCAAACATGTTGTATATAATTTTTCTTTTGTTTTCTGTATTTGTTTTTACTGAACTTATATACACATGGAAGTTGGTTCAAATATCTGAAAGCTACCTCCTGCAGAAATTGCAACGACCATCAATATATTTTAAATCACTGAGAGTGAGCAATTCAAAGGCAGAAAGGACTCATTTTTAAAAGTTAAGTCATATGTCAAGAACGTTACTCAGGTTCAGTGATTTTTGCTGTTTTCTAGTTGCTGCCTTTGTCAATATCCGTGTATTTCCATGTGTGCTGCTAAGTGCAAACAAAGGACATATTCCTAAAAGGTCGCAAGGATGGAACACAAAAATCAGACTTTCAAATGTCACTTAAATATATAGAATTTTAATATTAAAATTTATACCATGGCTCCTAGAGAACTGAAATGACAAACAAGCCTTGTTTTCATGTCACTAGATAAACACCTGATAAGAAACACTTCTAGTCAAAACCTAAAAGGTTTACAGCCTTAAATTTTCTATTGTTTCCACTTTTTAGGTGGCAGAAAAAAATTTTCTGGCRTAAAACCTTTTTCTACTTGATATCTACCCCTAGTAGATTGAAAAGCAAGAAGTAAAAGAGTAAAGCTGCCAAGAAGCATGTGCATTCTGTCTGGCTAATTTACTGAACGTGTTTTCACCATAAGTGCCTGGTACTCTGCCTGTGGTAATAACATAAAACTTACCATCAACAAACACACAGCAGTATATTACATTCTGTTTCAAAAATATTCCCTACATAAAGAATGTCAGGCTAAGGAAAGATAAGGTATTAGAWAATGCAGCTGGGTGATGTGAAATGGTTTCTTAATCGTTAGTGAGAAAAAATTTAATCTGGACTAAATCCATATTAGTGAAATTAGTGGTCCTTCTAAACATTTTGTGCAGAAATAAAAATACAAATCTTTATTAAAGTGTACACAAGCCAACATTTTCTTTTTCAGTACATGAAATATCTGCTTATTCTTCCTGTAATGTTTTATTCATACATGATTTCACAGTAGTTTAAATTTTCTAGTACAATTCCCCAGATATGTGCTTATATCCAGATCTGTGGTCTCATTTCAGAAGTAYTGAATTTTCCCACATCTCCCACTGAACAAGCGCAACTGAGCTGATGCCCAAAATTGACCTAATTACTTATGGTCCCATTCAACATCAACTGAAATAAAGGAAGCAAATCTCTTGTGTGCAATACGATGAAGGAGTTTGCTACATGCTTTAAATTTAGKCACCCACTCAAACAATAGTTCATGAAAAGAATCTTTAAAATGCAAGAAGAAGAATTTGGTTAAAAAGATTGGGGTTGGAGGATAATGCTTATTTCTGATCATTGACACTTTTTTTGGGAAATGTGTTTTTAAGTCTTTCCTATTGTAATTTATTCTTAATAAGAACACTGGCAAAAAACCTCTATATTACTATATTTCTAATTCAGAATATCAYGCTCACACAAAAATTTTCCTTCCAAACTATTGGGAGAAAAAAAGTGTTTCGGTGTTCTACTATAAGGCAAAAGAGGTGTATCTGGAAAATAATGAAAATAGCCTTGAGGAAAGGCACTATAATAATATGAGCAAATGGACTATAATAATTCTATCCAAACTATTTTAATTTCTCATCCCATTAATGCAGGGAGTTTTCTCACGGCCTCTMATATAATCTGTTTTGTGTCTCTCTGAACAATATGTGACTGAGAATGGTATTTATTTTACTTTTACATAGTACTGGGAAGCGTTCATTGCCCTCTTTTAAATAAACATTTAGAACTTCCTGTGGCTTTTGGAAAAAAAATATTTTCTTTTAAATTATGTGCAAAGCTGGATGACTTTGGAGGAAAAAAATTCACTTAGTGAATAACTTGCTCCAAAGAGCAGGATTATTTTTTAAATAAACCAAATAAAAGTTGTTAAATATGGGAAATAAATATTTGAGGAAAAAGCCTTATAAAAAAATAGTGCAATGCCTATCTAATAAACAGATTTGCTTGCTAATTTATGAAAGCCCATGAGACTTCTGCTTCTATCAGGGCCCATTCTACATAAGCTACAWAAGCTTTCCAACATGCCTCTGACAGCCTTTTACTCTTCTGTTCTTATTATACTCTGAGAAACCCAAAACCTACAACAGGGCAACCAGCTGAAATGTCCAGCCAAAGCCCTGTCTGGCAGTGGTCAGTGAGAAGACAGGTTGCTTTCAGTGGCCTCTGTGCCACATGCAGTCTTGAAAGGAGTCTAGTACTTACTCATATTATTCCAGTGTTCGTTCCACTCTGTCATTTACCTGTCATTTACCTGTCATTTAGAGATTTTTAGAAAGTCCATTTTTAAATTAAGAAACTTGGAACATAGAACTTATCTTGTAACAATACCGGTTGCTTTTTCTAGGAGTGACCAAAGAAATTTCTCAGTGTGAAAATAGAAGGAACTATTACCCTGTGGGAGTGTTCAAGTGTATATATTATTAAAGTCTCTTTGGTGAATAATGGGAGAAGATATCAGAAAAATATATGTTCTAGGGGAGGAAAACTTTGAGTGACTCACTCTGGTGAGCTAGGATTTTCATCTTTCTCCATCTAGTACTCTCCTTCTGCCTTTTTCTGTCTTATGTTTCTGATTTCCTTCTTTAATTTATTTGATATTCTAATTTAATCACATTCAATGATCTGCGTGATTTATTTTTTTCAAAAGAGATGCTTATTCCCAGGTACCACTAATTATATACAGCACTATGTGCTAAAGCATAAACTTTTCAGATATTCAAGGCATACATATTTTTGCACACTGGGCTGCCTTACATTTAATGACATTTACTACAACATATAACGAATACAACTACTTTGCCTTTTCCRTATCCACCCTCCAAGAAGGGTTCTCACAAGTAAATATTTGGATTGCACAGTCTCTTCAATGCCAGAAAAAAACTGTGCTGTCTTTATATGACTCTACAGTCCTGTTGAGCTCCAATTTTAAAGTTGCCTGGCTATTCTTTCATGCCTACAAATCACCTGATTGTGTGTCTCAGCATTAATATGTTCCCTCAGTAACTGGTTCGTGTGAAATAGATTGCTGTAAAATCTGCATCCAAGTTTTCTTTGTAGCAGTGAAAAGGAAAACTCAGGCTCAATGGCATTGAAAATTTACTCCATAATTTCTTACTTCAGACACATTAACAGATAAGAATATTTTTTTGGACCAAATTAAACAAACCAGAAGATTTCTCTGAAATAATTTGTGCTTCCCATGAAACATTTACAAATAATCTCTGCGAGGCTAAAAAGACCTAAATCAATCCAATTTAAATGACTTCCATAAACCCAGTTATAATAGGTTGGACATAGCCTTATATTAAATTTTATTCTGCAATATTTACACCAGAAAAACTGAAGAGATGAAGCCTGCAATCCCTCAAGGAGATCAGTAATCTTTGTGCATGAGTTATTTGTTGTGAAGTCTCAGAAAGATTTGTTACTCCAGGCATTTGAAGTAGATGTCCAGTGTCATTCATTTGCTGTTAAATGYAGAAGTGTTCAGAAATAACCTCCAAACCATATGTATATTTTTGCTGCTGATCTCTGCCTCCAAGACACACACAATGGATCTTGGCTCCAATCTGATCAGAGCTGATTCACTGGGTTCTGCTAGTGTTTATTGAAGAGAAGTGTTTGTGGAGACTTTGGAGCAGTCTTCCAGTACCCCATTTAATTAAGAGAACATGTGGGAGAATCATAAATGGTTTGGACTGGAAGAGACCTTAACAATCACAAATAAAGGAATAAATTAATAATCAGAAGATTTGGATAAAAAATGTAGCAAGCAAAATGGTTAGAGGATTAACAGTTTGGAGAACAGGAAGGAAGTGATGACACTTCGAGTACACAAAAGGTGCTATGAAGAAGACTGTCATGAGATGTCTCACAGAAAGTAGAATAAAGTGTAATTGGCTTAATTTGCAGCAGATGCTCATGTTTGATATTGGGAAGGCTTTACTAACCATCAGTAGAGCTGAGTAACTGAGTTAAACAGGAATAAAATAAACGTACTTGTACAGAAATTACTCAGAATCCCGGAAAACCAAATATTGAATGAAATTCTTTCCACAGAAAAGTTTGGGTTCCTCATATGTTTTGATAGATGAAGATGAGTCAAGAAAATCAGTGGCTAAGTTCTGAAATGGCATAAAACACAGGATACTGCAATTTCAATAAGATGGTATGATTTATGTCTTCTGGAGCTGTRTCCCAGCATGCTCATAAATTCATCTATTACGTATGCGGATCTAAAAAAAAAAACCAACCAAAAAACCAAAAGTGAGACAAATAAATGCAAAACAAGAACATTCATGATAAGAGTAGTTTAACTTTTGTTCATGTGGAGCACAAAGGACGTGTGTTATCCTCTAAATTAAAATGTATCTGGTGTTTTTGGAACACAATATTCCTGAAGGTAACTGAGAAACAAATTGTAAAGAAGGAAATAAAACACAGAATAATACAGCAAGAGGTGTAGAAAAAGGATAGCCTTTATTTCTTTCTGATTACCAATTAACATTCCACTATAATTCAGTAGCTGAAGGAATTGCCATCACATTTAAAGTTTTTCTGTGTGGAATTAAACTCTGTTTTGTTTAGAAAACTTCACTATGTTTTATCCAGGTTGGCTATGGAAAATTTCCGTTGAGGAACACCAGTGCAATTTCTTAGTCAGCGCAATCCTCTGAAGAGCTTATTTATGAGAATAAAAGTAGAATATATATGTTTCAAGTAGTAGTCAAAAAAAGCCCATATTTGGTTAAGGCAAGTTAAAGTGAATGACTCTTTAGTTGCTTAAGGAAATAYGATGGATATTATAAAGACTCTTCCCAAAATATCCAAGACTTTTATTTTTTAGTGATTATATGTGAAAATCAATTTGAAAGCTTCTACTCTTTTATAAACTTCCATTTCACCCTTCTTTCCTCTATGATGACGACACGCAGTCCACACAAAAGTGGTAAGTTTTGTGATGACATTGCTTATACCTTCAAAGTCACCATTTTGTATATTTAGCTGAAGTTAGATCTTTTTGTTCCTCAACAGATTGCCAAAAATGAGCATTTTAATACAGAGAAAAGGACACAAAACCTTATGAAAATGCCCCTTTTTTCTATTCCACTCCTTTTTTTTTTGGACTTCCCTCAGTAAAACCGTCGGTAGCTCCCCCTGAACAAGTTTAGTCTCTGTGATGACTAAACTGGAAATGCAAGAGGACCCTGGCATCCACATGTGTTTCATAATCTGGGAATAGGCTGCTCAGAGCTGCACAGGATGTGCCTCATTTCGAATGCTGGTTCATAACCCATGACTAAAAGAGTACATGCAAGGAATACAGTTACAACATTTACATGAATTACTGTCATCCTTTTCTAGGGCATTGTGTAATTCAGCTGGGATGACGAAGCTTGTCCAGAGCATGATCTAAGGCCCATCAAAATGAGAATTAAGGTTTGGATTTTTCATCTGAACCTTGAAAATAGTTGGACTGCAACTCAAGATACTGCAAAATATAGAGAAAGAACAAAATCTGATGAAAAAGCTGCTCACTGGAAAGAAAATTAATCTCCTCTTACCCAAACTAATTCTCTCTCCTCTTCAGCCATCACTTCCTCTTTCACAGCCCACACTCCCAAAGTGACACTCTTTTCTGGGAAAGTGTCTTTCATGGGGACCTCTAGGTTCCTGGAACTTTTGCTGAGGGGTATGTGTCAGCGCACTGTTTCTTTCATATAAGAGATTTTCTGGAGAACAGAAGGGTGCTGATGCTCGCCTAATAACCAGACAGGAACAAAATTTAATGCTGTCTGTCACTGAAGCACAGAAAATGGAGAACTTGAGTACTGATACAAAGGTCTATCAATGGGTGTAATAGCAAACGGTTTTGCCTATATTTTCTTCAGTTTCTTTAACTAAGGTGAAGAGCTGAAGTTACAGTGAAGTTCTGGGATCTTTGGTCCACAATCGCTTTTACATTTCCCTCATTCTTTGCTTGCAGTATGCCTAGGAGCTGGTAGGACTCATACAAAGTCTARTTTTACCTTGCATTTGCTGCATTTTTGAGGGAGAGATGTAAGAGCAATCTCAAAATGCACATCTACACTACAAAAACACGAGGAATAGCCAGGAAATGCTTCCTCCTCAAGGGCGGAAGTTAAGTTCAGAGCATTTTAAATCATAGTGAGCAGTAAGGCTACATCAATACGTGATTAACTTCTACAGCTGCTAGATAGACCTGGACAAAATGATTTGATTCAGGAGAGAATAGAAAAGCCAGTGGAAATGAAAGCCAGTGTCRAGTACAGGAACAGATAGGCCTTTCCAAAGAAAAGAGACCAAAGTGAAGGATATGATCATGTCAGATATTTCAGCTGAGGAAAATTTGAATTAGTTTTCTAGAGTGACCTGCAGATTCCACAGACTCCCTTCAGAAGAGAGACATGACCATGAGAGGTACACAGTACACACTCTGGCAGAGTGGGAAGGCAGAGACGGGAAGACAGACAGTGACAGAAGACACTATTTCTCCAGAGAGAGCTCTCTCTTTTGAAGTTTGATTGCATTTTGTTCAAACAGTTGTACAAGAATTGCTTTTCACGGAAGCATAAATAAAATGCTACTGGTAGCACACATCCAAAATCTGATACGTTAGCCCTTTTGATGTGTAGAAATGTGAAGGAGTTCAGGCTGATAATTTCTGAGGTCACTGAGCACTGAAGGAAACATTCATACTCAGAATATCCAGAAATTACATTTCTTCTCTTTAACTACCTTGTTAGGCTGTGCCTGGGTCAATATTTACCTGGATCTATGTTTACTAAGCTGGGGTGCATATTTACGCACATTTTTAGTAAGGGAACTCCACTGCTGACTGAGAAGAACAGTTTACTACACTTAATTGGAAGAAATTACTGTGCCTACTGYAGAAAGAAGAGACAGGCTGGAGTACCTAGTGAATGTGGAAGATGAAATGCTAGGAAGCGAGTAAAGCCCAGGTGTGAGATACTGAGGAGGTGGAGAGGGTTSCGATGAGGCAGACAAGCAGGGGATCTGTTTTCATTCCTTCTTGATGGGGATTGGCACTCACCTGATGGGGATTGGCACTTGCCTAGCTGGTTTAGGAGGACTTTGAGGGAGACTTGCCTGCCCTTCTTTACCACAGCCACCACAACAATGCCAACCAGTCTTTGATCATCAAAGCTGGGATCTATTAGAAGGCAGCCCAAGAAAATGCCTTCTTCTCTAAACTTAGAACTGAAAACTTAGAATTAGGAAGAATCTGGATCTCTGGGACACCACGTTCCTGCAGAACAGATCCTGTCCTCCTGCTTTGGTTTCATTCCAGTAGCTTTCTGGATTGCAATAAAAGCTACCCATTATTTCCCAGACTCCCTAAAAAAAAGCCTTTCTTTCCACTCCCAGGGACAGATTATGTCAGTTCCTCTGAGGAGTCTGCAACCTGTTCTGGCAGCACTGGGTGCCTGCTGAACTTGTCTCTCCCAGCTCAGCGCCATGCTCCAGGATCAATTTCCCCAGGAAATGCCGGCTCCTTACAGGGCAGTGTTCATCTCTTTCCTGCAGAGACTTCCACTGGACCCAGGTAGAGCACTCACCAGCAGGGCAGGCTTCCTGCCTTCTTTCCCACCACTGCCCTTTGAAAAGTTCACAAAATAAGCTAAGAGCAAAGGAAGCAGATGCTATCCATCAAAATTTAATAAAAATATTGTTATATAAATAACATTAACATGCAGTTGCCTGTGACTTTCTGGGAATCAGTATTTGGAGCAGCATGTAGCCCTAAAAGTTTGTTAAATTGGAGTAATAAAGTCACATAGAAACCAAGACTGTTCTAATAATGATTTTTTGTACTGACTAAGAAGTAGTCAAAGTAGGTCAGACTGAGAAGGATAACTGATTGATGCTAGGCACTGTGTATGGCCAAGGGCCATAAAATGACATGACTTAATATTTTTCTTTGGTTGTTTTTTTTAAAGTTGTTTATCTTCTGAGTGACACAGCAGGGGGCAAAGAGTGGGATTAAAGGAATAGTTGTTTCATAAAGGATGCGCATTCCCATGAAAGCACGCAAATATTGTGTGTCCAGAGAAGGGCAATGAAGCTGGTGAGGGGTTTAGAGAGTAAGTCCTAAGAGGAGCAGATGAGGGAGCTGGGGTTGTTTAACCTGCAAAAAAAGGAGGCTCAGGAGTGACCTTATGGCTCTCTACAACTGCCTGAAAGGAGTTTGTAGCCAGGCGGGCGTCAGTCTCTTCTCCCAGGCAACCAGCAATGGTCTAAGAGGAAATGGCCTCAAGCTGCATCCGAGCATGTTCAGGTTGGACATCAGGAAGAATTTCTTCATGGGAAGGGTGGTTAAACATTGGAGCAGGCTGCCCAGGGAGGTGGTGGAGTCACTATCCCTGGAGGTGTTCAAGAAACGGCTGGACATGGCACTTAGGGCCATGGTCTAATTGACGAAGTGATGGTCAGTCAAAGGTTAGTCTCAATGACCTTGGAGGTCTTCTCCAACCTAAATGATTCTGTGATTCCTCGATTCAAAACAATTAATAGGGTATTACCTCGATATTCAATGTCATGAGTCGTCTCCCATTCAGTTGCTCTGTCTTCCACCTAACTCCACTTTCCGTTTCAGGAAGGGCTGGACACCGAACACGTACCTCTTCTACTTCTGGGTATCAACAGGTAGCATAACAGTTTTCATCATTCCTAAAGCTGGTAACATTTTTTCCCCCTCTGAGCTTCTTGGAATGAACTTCATGAAAGAAAATGCAGCCCCCAGTCCACCCAGCAGGCACCCTGTGCTCCAGCTGTTCCCACCTTTATCTTCATATTTTGGTTTGAATCTCCCTAATGCCTAAGACAAAAAGAAGGAGAGATGGCTGTTCATCCCCCCCTCTGCCTCCAAAGAAATTGCTGAGGCATTAAATTACAACACCTTTCAACCCCAGAACAGGTATCAGAACAAATGTATTAGGGCTTTGCTGGGAAAGAATATGAATGGGTTTTGTGAAGCAAACTGACAACAAGTTTACCCTGACCTGTTCCTCATCAAAATCTTGCTTTGAAATGTTTTTAAACACCAGATACAGCTGGTGACCAAGGTTCAAATAACTGACATTACAAAGATGCAGCCAAGATTTCAGCAAGCCTCATGGCGACACTTCTGGACAAAGATAAGGCTTTGTTGTAAGCATAAAAGCTTGGAACACCACTAATCATATGTGGAAAAATGTCACAACAAAAACTTTTAGCAGTTTTGAATCCAGTGGTGAGGCAGGGAAAAGAAGCTAGCTTGAGGACTAGGGGTGAATAACTGATCCTTAACTTTTAGAGTCAGCTATATAAAGACTCTGTAATGTAAGATGTCTGATTACACCTTTGCTCTACACAGACCAAAACTAACAGACAATTATTCTACCATGCTTTCTTTCACCAAAGGAGAACAATTATAAGATCTCTTATAAGGGCTCTTCTTGAATTTAAATGAAGAGGACAGCTAAAATTTCAAGAGTCTACTGTGTTTCTAAAAATTCTTTTAAAATGTCTTTCAAACATCATTTTACAGGCTTTAATTTCAGATTTGCACCTGGTCTTAGCCTAGAGGCATAAATAAAAAGGATACAAGTCAAAACACACAGACACAAGCCTTCAGTATTTAGATAGGACAACTAACAGCACAGTGAAGCTACACATGTTCACAATGTGTTTGACTAAATAAATGACTAAATAAATAGTAAGTACTGTATTTGCTCTCATTTCAGTTCACTAGACTTTTAAAATTGTGCAGGAATAAAGAAACTACATTTTAGCTTCCACTGACATTTGCATAAAACCAGAAATTACTAAAATAAAATATAAATCTGAAAAATAAGTCAAATGCATTTTTCCTTCCATGTTTTAAAATAATCTCTCTCTTAAAAAAACCCAACTAACAAAAAAAAAACCATCAAAAAGAATTTAAAAATACAAAAAAAAACATCGACCCAAAACCCAAACAGTTAAAGCTAATTTCCTCTCTGTTTTGCTGTCCTGGTGAGAAGGCAGTGAAAAAAAAAAAAGCAAAGTTTATATAAAGCAGCTCTAACCACAAATGTTAGAATCATTTTACTAATGAAAACATGATTTTCATATATATCAAAACCATGCTGTAGTTTGAAAAAATGCATACAAACTCTATTATTACACAAGATAATAATATATTAAACTATATACTACTTAGTTTGACAATGATTATAGCATAAGCAAAGGCAGGTTGATATCTGTTTAAATAGTTTTACTTAAAGCTAACCCTTTTTTTCTGGTCTTAATCTCCACTTTGCCTAACTCGGAGATTAATTTTATATCGTTTCCTTGATTCCCAAATACTATAAACAAGAGGAACAGCTAAACATTTTTTTCATTAATGAGTCATAAAACCCCTCATAGTTAAAACCAAGAAAACTTTCCTAAATATATGCTGTAGGGACATAAATAAAGTAAGTAAGATGAATTACAGCTAAGAATCTGTCTTATAATGTACAAGTAGTCTGGGATTGTAAACAGATGAAAGAGAAATAAAGCAAATGGAAAAGGAGGAAAAGAAAGCAAAAGAGCTGATAAAGTTTCTGGCTGCAATACAGGAGACATATCATTACCATATGATCTAATGTGGGTGTCAGCCTGGATTGTGTTCATTGAGAGAAACCTTATTTTTTAACTGTGCTATGGAATAGAAGCAGGAGGGTTTTCCACCAAGTGACAGTCACTGAGCCGAATTTACCCCCTCCTCCTTTCCACACCTGCAAAGCCTCTTGCCTGGGTTGAATATTTAGTTTAATTGCATCTCAGCTTTGAGAGCTCCTGTTGCAAATCCTTGGATTAAAAGGTACGGTTTTTAGTAATTCTCCTGAACTATGCTGCACTAAAAACTTCGGGCAAGTCTATGGCAAGAACTATTTGAATTTTAAGAGAAGCAAGTTAAAAATCCTACTAAATGTTTAGTAACGTTAAGTTTTTTGTCCAGTACTTTTGTTTCTTGGAAACATGAGAACGCATTCTCAAAGACTGTGCAGATTTCCTACTGTTTATTTGACTATTCTGTCTCTTGTTTTGATTTGTATAAGCACTGCTATAGTACTTTCTTTTTCTTTGCTGTAAACTTTTGCAGCAGTATATTCTCTGCAATCCAGTGTTTAGAATCGGTGATGTAGAGAGTGTAAAAAATGCTTGTGTGCTTACATTTCTGCTTTATACTGCTCTCTGTGATTTCTTTTTCATGTGTTTCTTCATATATATTTTAGACACTGATGAATATAATTTCAATTTCAGAGAAAAAAATGTGTAGTAGTAAGTTAAACGGGCTCTGTGTATGCCTTTGTAATGTTAGAAAGTGCTATGTTACAGGGTACAAACAAGGGAATCATGTTTAAAGAAGGCTCTTATGAATGAAATAGTAGAAAAGAAAATTCCTGCAGTTGAAACTCCTGTTAAAAGACTTTTATTCTCTTTAAAACTTCCAACTCCTATGTTTTCACATCTAGACTTTATTGCACAAAATGGGCAAAACATAAAATGGAGGGGATTTTTTTGAAACTGCAAAATATTGTTTAGCTTGTCTTTGTGGACTTTTAAGAGATTTCTGACAGTAGGTGAACTAATAATATAACCTTAATATTAAGGTAAACTGACAAGAAGACCACCAATACAGTGGTGACGTGAACTGATGAAGCATTTTTTCAGTGGTATTTTAAAACGAAATGTGGCCAAGCCTATGGTATAGTTTCCTCTGTTTGTGGAAAAGTCTTCTTTATTGTAAACACATAATTAAAGGACTTTTAAACAGTTATGTCCTGCAGACATAAATATTATGTCACAGAATTCAGATTTTTTGCCCTCTCTACTCTTTTCTTGTAAGTGAAGTGTAAACATTTCTTGGTAGTCCAGTTTTGTGTATATCTTTTCCTTTGTTTATGTTCAATTACACATGCAAACAATAGGAACAGATACTCGTCTCTGCAGAATGAATGCGTATATGACTGAAGATATCTGTTCCTGTATCCTGATTAATATGTAGCTTGTGTCTGCTATTTTCTCTGCTGTATCCTCAGATTATATACTTGATATCCTTTGTTGTCCTACAGTTTTCCTTTATAGGCAGCTCTTTCTGATTTTATTACAGTTTTTACAAAACAGGGACCAAAGGAAAGGCCTGCTACAGGGTTTAACAGAGATAAATGAAGTCATCAATATTAATGTAAATAAGAAGCAAAGTGTGAAGACAGTTCCAAAGTGCCTTTCTATAATTTTTTTTTTTTGGGGTTTTCTGAGTGGTAATAATTAAACTCCAGGATAAGATCCTGATTGTGCATTCTTGGGATGGGTGGTACTTCATCAGTGACCCTGAGAGGGAATAAAGTAGTTTTAAATATTTAAAAATGTTTTAAAATCATATTAGCACATTAAAAAAAAGGCTGAGGAAGGTCTTTAAAAAGTCCTGACTGCCACTGCCATTCAAGGATTAGCTTGCAGCATTCCCAATGTTTATTGTTGTTAATATACTTTCTGAAGAATAATTTGTGCTGGGGTAATGTTTAATTGATCATTTTCACAAGGCAGATAATTGTGATGAATAGTGATGGTTTAGCAAACTTTTCTTCTCATTTCAGATTATTAATAAATGGCATTGTTATTTTACAATGATTTGCACGTGATAATTACTATTTCAAAAACCTTGTTTTTAGATTAAACCCTGGTACCAGCTCACGACCGTGCATTAACAGCACTTGGCTGTGACACCCTGGCACCCTGTGTGCTCTGCCTGCCCTGGTAGGGGTGTTGTTGGCAAAGGGACACAGCCCCAGCGTCGGTGGGGAGCCAGGGCTGGAGGAAGCACAGGGGGATGATCCACATGGGGACACAGCCTTCCCCTGCTACATGTCATGAGTTTACACAGCACTGGCTGACAGGGCATACTAAAAACTCTCCAGCTGATGCAGGGGTCTGTGATACTCCTCAGTGCGTGCAGTAAGTGAGATATCTGTTCCAGGAATAGAAGTACTCTCATGTCCAACTAAGAAAACATATATGTCTCTTAAAGAGACAGCATAAACAATGTTTCACTCCATGTGATTTCACTTTGAAATCTTTGGGGTGTCTGAAGATGTTAGATACGTATCTTCCTGTCAGGTAGATCACAGAAATGTATGCTATGATTTTAAGCCCCCAGCATATTTTATAAGATATCCTTATCATCCTCTCAAGAGACAGACCTAAAGGTTTCTGCAGAACTGTATTATTGGCACCTGTAGGTAGAAATTCGTAAAGGAAAATGAAATAAGGCACAATATAAATTTTATCTAATTCCAGTCTCATGGCTTTTTTATACATTTGGCTTTTTTCTTGAAACTTAGCATTCCTGTTTGAGTACTTGGTTGTAGTATTTTAGAAAGACAGGCTTCAGTAAACCACTCTCACCTATACCATCTGTTCATATTTGTCATCTACCTGGTAGATTCCATATGTCAATGTAGACAGGGAGACAGTCCTCCTCTTCTGCCTCTCCCAGTTTTTTTAACCAACAATGAATATGGAGCTGAAAAATGCTCTACCACACCCCTAACTGTCAGATAACTTCTTCTAGAAAAAGAAATAATCCCAGCTAGCACTTGGACAAGGCGTTTTTAAGATATTGGCCTGAAGAAGGAAGTGGACATTTTTGCTTTCATTACAAAGAGCAGCATCTGTATTCGGGAGTGTGCTATCCATTTTAAGAAAAAGTTCCTATATAAATTACAAGTTTGCCTTCGTGTCACTTGGCAATTTGAAGGCAGATTTCTCGATTTTGTCTTTTTGTGGATTTTTTTAGACCAATTAAAGTTTGTAAAGTATGAACTTCATGATATAAAATGCACAGTAAAAAAATTTTCAGAAAATTAGCTGATCTGTACAGCCTTGATACAAAACCTGCAAACAGTTGTATAATTTCTCCTTAGTGCACAACAAGACAGGTAGCACAACCTACAGTGTGTTGAAATGCATCTAGGCCTAAGTCCTGAGAACATTTAAGCAGCTTTTCATGTTAATATCCATGTCAATACATACTTGTGTAAAGTTGCTCCTGAGCATGAAAGTCCTGAGAATGAAGCCCTAAAGTCCTATTAGAAAGTGTGCACACAACACTACAAGCATCGATTCAAATTCTTATGCAGTGCAAAGCAGATGATTCTCAGGGTGGATGTCAAAATTTGGACAGAAAGCCAAGAATATTCAATATAATACAACATTGTATTCCATTTTATTGTGCTGTTTAAACTAGGAAAGAAGTATAGTGCATTTAAACAACTAAAGTTCTTCCCCTCACTCTACACCCTGTCACTAAATCCTACTCTTTCTCAATCGGTTTTACTAGGCTATAACTTAAAACACACAGCAAGCTGACACTTAAAAATATTTCTCATGACATGAAATACTGAGTTACAGTGAGTTTGGGAACCTCAGGTTCGTCCCCACGGGTCAAACCCATTGCTATGAAATAAATGCTAATGAAATCAAATAGACTGTTACGTTGGCAGAACACAGGCCCATGGAAAATGTGGCTTATTGCTATGACTCTTTTGCATAACAAAGTTGACAGCGCTGCCTGTTCCTAATAAATATTACTCTAAATATGCAAACAGATGTGTTTACAGTTGCCTTCAAACAGCTCTGCAAAAACAAAAAAAGGGCCTATTGACAAGCAGTTACCAGACTCTTATCATATAACTGTCCTATTTTTACAATTCAGTTTTCTTTTATTGAAAGGAACAGTTATGCAATTGGTGGACGTGCTGGACTTCCTTCAGAAGGAACTGTGCAGCTATGGGAAACTGCTACTTTTGTTGTTAATCCGCTGCTTTGAATCCTAGGTTCTGCTGGGAGTCGATGAACTGAGCCATGAAGAGGCTGGCTCTGCTCTTTGTCCTGCTACTGCCAGCATGCTTGGCCAAGCCATTCCACCAGCAGGGCCTCTTTGACTTTATGCTGGAGGATGAGGGGTCAGCCGACATGGCTCCCACGGATGATCCCGTCATATCTGGATTTGGACCAGTGTGCCCCTTCCGCTGCCAGTGCCATCTCCGCGTGGTGCAGTGCTCTGACCTAGGTAAGCCCAAGGGCATCTTCAGAGGCTCTGTACTCGCATTCTAGTCATGGGCTAGCAGCTGAGTTGGTGAGGCTGCTATGCACTGTCACTCCATAACTGACTTTTTTCAAAGAAAAATGCTACAGCTGTGGTTAACTAGAATTTGCTATACAAAGTAGGCCATAAAGCCCTGGCAAGATGGGTTTTTGTTGTGATCATGAAGAATGTTTGATTTTTTTAAATGTATATTTTGAATTTGTACATTTCATCCTTAATTTGAAAGACCACAGATTTCTCTTGCAGAGAAAATAACTTTTCAAAGCTATTCCTTCAGATGAATGTTAAATACATTCAGTGAGGTCTGATGTGGGGATTGAAACATTTTAAAAGGTTCCAAATTGTGTGGTCCGAGGTCCAACATCTTTAATCATGCTGTCTAGTACCTCAACATAGAAGTCATCCCAGTTCCACTGGAATACATGAGTATGAAATAACGAACTGGATCATATTTCCTGGAACCAGCTCTTTGGAAGAAAGAGCTTGGAAACAGTCCAAAATAATGAACATATTATGGAGTTCCTTATTAAATATCTTTCTTAGACACTATATAAGCTGAAACCATGAGAACCTTTCTCACAAACTTTCCTTACTCCCTCATGTAAGGGAAGGGCTTGTGTGTACAGTCAGGGTAACAGGGTATGAGGCCATGTCTGCCATCACCGTATTTGACTTTTCCATGCAGAATTCTCAAGTAATGAAGCTGACTTCAGTGAGACTGCTCTTGGTTTTAACCAGTATTATTCAGTCTTATTCGGTGTGCAGTACAGAAAATCAATTAAAGTTGGTTTTGCACACTAGGAAACAGACAAATAACTTCTCATGATTTTATAGAACTTTTTTTCTTTAAATCTTCTCTTGGCTCTTTAAATGTATAGTTGGGTGTTTCTATTTTCCTATGTTATAGTGTTAGCTTCGATAATTACTGTAAGTCATGGCACAAATCCACCAATTAGGACTTGTGTCTCATGGTGGTGGGGGTTGTATAATTACAGAAAGGAGGGGGAAACTTTAGCTACACCCCTAGAAACTTCTGTGAATTTATTAAAGTGAGCCACATAATTACGCAACAGATATGTTTGGCAAAGACCCAGTGAACAATGCAAGCCAAGTTGCACAAATGAGCGTGGGCTAACCTAGCCATGCATTCATGAAGCTTCCACAGTACTGTCCCTCTTGAAAGATATATCCTTTTTTTGCCATTTAGGCGCCAGACAGAGCAAACATGGAGTGGGGAGTGGGAAGGAGGTTGCCCCACATGCCACGAAAGTCTTAGGTTTTATTGTCGTTACACTTAGTAATGCTAATGGAATTTAAGTTATTTTGAGAACTTGCTCTCAGTCTGCTTCAATTCTGCAGAATATAATGAGCTTTCACTTGGTAAAAAAGTAGAGACATTCACACAGGGATCCTTTGCTCCTGTGCTTGCTCCTGTGGTCATGCACTTCTCCTTCACGCACATGTGGTTTACAAAGAGTTGCACTACATCCGCTGCATAAGATACTTCTAGGTTAGTAGCGTCCCATACTGACAAGGAGACTCAGAAACACAGCAATTAAGGCCCCAGGTCAGTGTTTCCCACAGAATATCAAGTGGGGTGAAAAGAAAGAGCTTTCTTTAAACCCACATGCTGCACGTCATGCAATGAAAATACTCTGCTTTTGGAGCAGCTGGGCTGATAACATCCAGCCCTTGGGTATAAAGGAAAAGAGATCTTCCCGGGCTCAAAATCTGCAGCCCTGAGAAATAAATAAATAATCTGTCCCTGGCAGAGGTCAAGGAAGTAATTATCACTCAGTGACAGCCTTGGCATTAAGTTTCACCCATCCTTGTTGCATATGGCTGTGACAGCCCCTGATGGGACGTGGTCCATCTGGAAGGCTCACGAGGACAGAGGGCTGCTGGCTGCCCTGCAAGAGGGGACAGGACAGCTGTGTGTCACCAGCTCACAGGGAAAAGTACCCTCTACTCTCTTCTGGCCTTGGATTCACTTCCGTGTGACACAGCCAGGCAAAGTCGTATTTACCTCCTGACTTGAGGAAAGGCAGCGGCTGGCCTTTTGTTGCAAACTGTGGAGGTGACCTCGCATGCTCCTGGGCTGTGGGATGAAGGATGCTCAGGTTTCAGGGCTCAGGAGGGCGATTTGCACACAGAAGCCATGAAACTAGCAATGACAGTTCTGCCTCCCTATTAACCTGTGCTCCTGGCCTGCCTCTCCCTTCAGCTCTGGGCATTTCCAACCCAACCAAATTAGCTACATCCATGCTCCAAAATTATCACATTTAGTCATGTAGTCCCATGGGTACTAACTGAAGAAAAAATTTAGGCAAAACCAAGGCTCCTCACAAGGACATATTAAGACCTAACTAAATAAAGTCTCACAAAGGAAAGTTAAAACCTGAATCAGGATCCTTTCTCCTACTCACTCTCTGGCATGGAAGGGCTCTTTACAGCCACGAGCCGATGGGTGCGTGAGACACGCCAGAGCAAGGCAGCTGGAGGACCCTAACACGGGCAACATATGGAAAGGTCTCCTCTTCCTCAGCCTGTTTCTTTTGTGCCTAAATGGGCATTTGCCATTTGTAGATTCTTGCTTCATAAGGAAAAAATAGCTATTTGACACAGGGTTATGTGAATAAACCACAGGAGAACTATTGGATCCAGACACCAGAGATCAGGTTTGCCTCTTTTCTCATGAGCACTGGATGAGAATAACAAGAAAAAATAAAATCTGAGTTCAATGAAAACAGTGAAAAAAAATGCCCAGTTGTCCAATTACACTCTTGTCAGCTGAATTTTTGCATTCCTATACTCTTCAACTTCAGTCATATCTTCCCAAGCACACACCTACAAATTAATTTATTTTGCCTCCCAGCCAAGAGCTGAGTTGGCAAGAAGGAGAATGCTGCCTTCTCACGTCCTGAAAAAGAATTCCCTCTGAGCTGTGGTTACTGATGGATCAATAGCAGAACCCCACGTGCCTATATTTCATGAGATGTATTACCTTTGTGAACAGGCTCAAGGATCTCATCAAGAAAGGCCACCGTGCTATCTTTATAAAAGTGCTGTCTTTTATGAATCTGCCTCCTGTTGCTAAAAGGGAGCCACAGGTTCACTTTTTGGTCATGTTTCAGCATGAGGCATTGCTGTGTTATATCCAGGCTTTCCATAGAAATCACAAACATCTTACTTTTTAGAGCACAGTACAGGTGGGGACTAGCTGATGTAGCTGGTCAGAGGCCGCTTTTCCTGTTTTAAAATAATATGTACAGGGGAGGTGTGCAGTCAGTTGGCCAGGCAAACACACCTCATAAAAACCCTAGCAAGGATTAACAGTTGCATTTAAAGTCTCATCCTCCCAGAGGGAGTCTCAAGTAAAGTTCATCCCAGAGTGCCCTGGTAAGCAGGAGGATGCATGTGTGATTACTCATTCCTGCAGCAGATGCAGAATGCTTCACAAGTGCACTCAGAGGTGGTGGTCAGAGCTTTATTTCACCTTCAGGTAAGTCTGGCAGGCCCTTCTAAATGAGCAGTGTCTCTATACAGGATGCAATGAGATTGCCCTCCTTGGAGACCTTACAGGACTTAGCGGGGGTCTCTCCATCTCTCTTGCTGGGAGTATCCAAGGAGGTTTTGTGGTTACTAAAAGGTGTGTGAGATAGACATGCCAGCAAACAAAGTTCAAGCAGTATTACAGCTAAAATTTGAATTTTTCTCACTCTCAGAAAGGCAGGGTTTCTCCAGCTTGTATAAAGAAGGGTACATTAGATCTAAGCATGGATGTTGGAGTGTGTGTTTGAAAAGCACTTTGAGATCAGGAGATGAGAAGGCCACAGATATGTAAAAAAGCATTATCACTGGGATCTGGTAACATTTGATAGTTTATCTGAACACATAGTGTCTCTATATTAACTGATGGCTCTTCAAGACCTGAACCATGGCAATTTATTTGTTGACAAAAGATAATTTATCTCACTGTATGAAATCTTCCTGAAATATCTGAACACCCATTTTCTGATTTTGACTCCATGTCAGAACCTCATTTCTCACTATAAAGGAAATTATCTGCTTTGCAGTATACTTTGATTTGAAACATAACCTTTAAAACTAAATGTTCAACCCAAAATCTTACAGGTTACTAAACATGCAATAAAAGAAAGCACGTATCCTTAAATGGCCAGATATGAACAAACACAATTTTTAAATTAAAAAAGTTTTGGTGAATTTACATTGTCACTGCTGAGCCTTTAGGACAAGTTACTTCATGTTTTATGAGTTTTTTTTCTTCTAACAACAAGGATAATAATAAAGACTTGCTCCTTTTATGTATAATAAAAGGTGATACTCTCATGAAGTCCCCTGGCTTCATAGAACTGGATCATTTAACAAAACTATTATCATAGCCATGAAATCTTTGGGAGTATACTGTCACTTATACTGAGAATAGCATCTACAGCACAATACCCTGACCTTAAAACTGGCATTCTTTAGCCAAATATAACTTAGGCTGTCATCATCCACAAGCCATTGGGCATTCCACATGCTGACTGGGTGCATTGGAATACTCTTAACACGCTAGAGGTCAGACTGGAGGATCTATATGAAATATCACAGGCATTATCTGTAACATAGGTGATGTTAAGAATCAAAGGTGATGTTAAGAATCAAAGAGTCATCTGGTTTCCTTTCACAGACATGGGGTGAGTTAGGCTGCCCATGCAGTGGTTCATCCTGTCTAAGGTGGAAAAGATGCATCATTCTTGGAGAAGCAAACTGCCAAGACAGGGCAATGATCATTCGAGGCTATACAACTTACTTTCAGATTAATGAAGTTATGTGTGTTAAAATTCGGGCAAGGAAAATAAACCCATGTTGCCAGGTTTTTTTTGTGATAAATTTGGCATGGATTATTAAATTTTTTATATATATTCTGCTTCGATACAATTTTGGGGATGTCCTGGAAGTTAAAAAAACATGAATTAAAGTCCTGTGATCAGTACATTCTGACAAATTATTAAATCAAGGACCCAATAACTGGAAAACACTCTTGAAAAATTGCCAAGAAAAAAAATATTGGCCTGGATGTAGACTACTTTATATTAACAAAAAGCCATTATCTTCTGCCAGTATGGCAGTAAAAGACAGAACTTCTTGCATCACCACCTGAATTATTGATGTAATTCAGTTTCAGCTGATAAACATGATCCTAGATAAAAATTAATCCACTCTAAATACATCCCTTCCATATTTACTGCTTACACCAAGGTAACAGTGACCAGCTTTGTATGTTTTCAGTTTTTGTCTTAATTTTTTAGATTTGTTTGCTTGCTTCAGGCTTGGGAATGCCATTTATGAAAGCCTAGTGGCAGGAACAGAAATCCAGACTGCCAAGTCTGAGTGATACAAGAAGGGACTGCTTTCTGGCTTGCTCTGTGACAATGGTTCATTTCTAAAACCTCCCAATGCACAAATAAATAGCTAATAGGTAGCTAGTAAAGTGTGAGTCAATTATAAGTCATTGTAGGTGATTACAATGCTTAAAACATGATAAATAATCACTCCTTACATGACCTAATATTATGGACTACTAGGTGCAACTGGTATCTGTATTATGTTCTTAACACTTTTGTAGGGTGTGTTACTTGGTAAAACTATTTTACAAATACCTGTGCTTTCACAACAAAAAGCCTCTTCTATTTAATTGTGGAAGGTTCCCAGCCAAGGAAGAGATATAGAGTCCAAAAGCTCCTTCCTAGTGTTCACTGAGAACCCATATCAACAGGGAGGAGATTCAGGAATTCGAGTTCTTTGTGAAGTCACCAATGATAACAGCAAGAAAATTCTGGTATTAGCACCCAGCTCTTCAGGAAAATCCTGTTCACACAGTCCAGTTACCATGGTATTTTGAAAATATTATTGTTTCAAGCAGATTTTCAAAACACCAGTCTCAAACTCAGATTGGAGTGTACCAGCCTCATCAAATTTGGACTCAGTGGTCTATATTTTGCTTTAAACATGTCCTGAATCTTTGATTAAAAGGTAGTGGTCCAAAAGAGATGTATATATAGGTTACAGGGGAAAAAAAGTATTTTTCTGAATGTACTTTAGTCTTTTCCTAAAGTTCAGATCAAAAACTATATTCTTCAAAATACATTGTCATTTTTAAAAATTTATTCATCCTGTTTTCCATGCCTGCCCTGACAAAAAAAAAATTGACAAATGCTGGAATTACATGTGTCTTTGTCTGTGTTGTATTTAATATGCTTACACAGGCAGTGTTGTCCTTTAGACTATGAAAGCAAAGTAGATAGATAATCACAGAATCACAGAGTATTCTGAGTTGGAAGGAACTCATCAGGATCATCAAAATCCAGCTCCTGGCCCTGCATACGACTGCCCCAAGATTCACACCATATGCCTGAGAGTGTTGCAAAGTTATTCTTGAGCTGTGTCAGGCTGGTGCTGTGACCACTTCCCTGGGGAGCTGTTCCAGTGCCCAACCACCCTCTGGGTGAAGACCTCTTTTTTGTTATATCCAACCTAAACCTCCTCTGGCACAACTTCAGGCCATTCCCTCGGGTCCTGTCACTGGTCACCACAGAGAAGACATCAGTGCCTGCCCCTTCTCTTCCCTTCCCAAGGAAGCTGGAAATTGCAATGAGGTCTGCCCTCAGTCTCCTCTTCTCCAGGCTGAACAAAAGAGTAGAACTTGCTCATTGGCTTCTCTGCAAGAATAGAGGTGGAAAAAATAAACACAGACACACGGGGACCTCAAGACAAAGGACCATGCCTGCGTGGGGTTTTTTGGCGGGGGGGAAGGAAAGATGGGATTTGTGTTGTAGTTTTCAATTTAGGAAGCCAATTATGAGACTCAAACAGTTCTGTATGAATGACCTTGATTTTAGCAAGGTTGCATTTCCTATATAGGCAACTCTACTGCAAACCCCATATGCAGTCAATAGGAGACGAAAAAGGTGAAAAGCAGTATTTAAAGAATTTATGTACTCTCTGCATGCATACTCGTATGAGGGGACATCCAGGAGAGCATCCCATACCATCTTTGTGTTTGTTTCCTGGGACCGACTTGGAGTGGTTTTAGTTTCTGCAAAAATCTGTTAGGGAGAGGATGCTTATAGTTTTAATTTCAATAAGGAGTGCAATAATTATATTTTAAAAAATAGCAGTGAAAGCAAGAAACAATTTCTGCCCACCTGATGGCAACTTTAAGCGCTTAGTGGCGAAAACCCCAAATGAACAGGTTATTTACAGAAATGTTGCAGCTTAATCTTAATGTTTTCAGGATTAGGGGGAAAAGTTTGCTTTCTCTTCTCTTCTTTTCTTTTTACTCTGTGGCAGAGAGTTTACTTCTTCTGGGCTGGAGATGACTGTTACAGTTATAGAAGACCTGGGGAAGCTCTATCACTAAATGGCTGACAAAAGAAGTTACAAAGCAAATATGTCTAAGAGTTACAAGGGTATATATAACATGTTGTAGTAGAAAGAGGGAACCAGCAGGTCTGCAGACTTCTTGGTTCAATCAGGAAATTCTCTTCCAAAATTTGTTTAACTGTTATTCACTGCATCCAGACATGATTACAGCAGCTTCTTCCATTGTTTGCTTGTATGAGAGTAGTTTGACAACAATTCTACAACATTTGTGAAAAATGGCTGTGTTATGTTTAGAAGTACCTGAAATAACCAGGAACATATCTCTGCCCCGAGGTTATAAACTAGGGCTGTGTAATGACCATGTGGTCAGAACAGGAAGGGGTAAATTTACTTGAAACCAGAGAAGACCTCCCCCAAATGACTCTTTATGACATTATGTTAGAGCTAATTCTGGTAAATCCCAAAGTAAAAATAGAGTGAACTATCCTCAAATTGTCATCTGTTGCCTGTTGCTAACTTAAATGGCAGTACAGGTAAGCATCAAATTACATTACCCCAAAGGATCATTCAAAACATAATTTGTTAGATAACACTCACTTTTCTGAGTCACTGAAACRCTCTCTTATGACTACTGGCAAAATAAATGTTTCACCTTAACTGCGTGAGTACTCGTGGGTAGTACAGCTGCACTGCATCCACTTTGAGTAGAGCCATTGTGCACATGGTGCTGGCAGATTGCATGAATCACACGGGTCAGTTGCTGTTCTCTGATGGGATGTTTTATGTCTGCAGCCATGGCAGTGGGAAATGTAAAGCTGATGATTCTACGAGTTAACTAGAAAACTCACAATGTTTGATTTTTATTTCACTTAATGTCTTAATCCCTGAAGTCTAAAAATTATTTCAGAATATTTTTCTGCCTATCTAAAATAGTGTTCTTGAGAAGGCACATACCTTTGAGATCACTGTAGTTAAAAGTCAGAATTGGAAATTGCTTGAATTTTAGCTTCAAAAGTATATCATTACTCTTAGGTATTAACTTTTGGAGCCAGGAGACTAAATCTATCTGTACCAAAAATGTGACTAGCAGTGAAAAATAATTCATAACAGCTGTGGCTTGCAATATCCGTTATACTTTGAAATACRTGTTCACTACACAGGGTGGGTGGAAGTGGAAAAGAGCAGTTAAAGCAATGCATTCACTTTTATACCTTTGCTAGGGCTTTTATAATTACTAGTACTATCACAGTGGAGAACTATGAATTTGATCACAATGTGTGTGCATTTGTTTCTATTTTTCTGTGTTCCTCACTCTGTTCTGGGAAATAGTGTTGTGAATGTTTGGGGGAAAAAACCAGGTCTACCCTTGTGAGGGGCCACCTCAGCAGGGAATGGAGTTTGTTTTCTTGTTCTTTCCTATGAGAAGGCTCAGACATATACAAAAACAATAATCTGTGATAAAAATAAGTCCAAATTGGGTCTTATGAGTCTTGCAGACTGTAGAACAGGAAAAAGGTCTAAAAAATGGTTGTGAATCATGTTTAAGAATATATATTTTAAGAGTCTTATGCATTCCATAAGGCTTTTTCATATCTGTTAGAAAAAAAAGATTATTGCTGATTTCATAGCAAGAGAGGAGAAGATGGAGAACAAACTTTTAATTTGAAAGTGGGAGAGAGAAGGAGGCTATGGATACTTCTCTGTAGAAAAAGACAATTGTTTCTTATTTTATGGATGCAAATAATGAAATTAATCCTATTTGCAAACCCCACACAATAGAGAAGAAATTTCCAGTAAATACTGTAGCACATAGCCTGGGAAAGTATTAGTAAACTTTTCTAAGTCAAAGCATTCAAAGCAGTTCCTTGCCATCCTTCCAGAAAGCAGTACTTGGATCCAGTTATTTTTCCGTGACTAAGTATCCTGACCCTGTAAACTTGCCTTTCGCCTCATTTGCCCCAGAGTCCACCCAGGGCACTGCTAAGGTCATTCCCCCCGGGGAGGATGGCTGCCCATCAGTGGGATGCAGCAGAGCTGGGCTTGGAGCAAGGAGAGCACACAGCAGTGCGCGGAGGCAGCCCTGGCAGCTGCTGGAGAGGCTGCCTCCACTGGGAGTGCAGCCACGGATGATCGCGGCTGGGAATTACATGGAGCTCAGTCCAAATTCCTCAGCTGGCAGCAGCTGTTTGCGGAAACTGAGAGAGTCTCTAAACGAGCCCCATTTTATGGCCCCTGTGATAATAATCCTAAGTGTTGCAATGTAATAACACATGTATCTGAGCTACAGCGTTCAGATGTCTCTCTGCCTTTTGGTCCATGCTCTCCAGCTGGGAAAGCAAAGTTTTATTCAGAGGAATAAAACCCATTGCTGCTGCTTGTCAAATGGATAGGTGGAGGAAAAATCTCCCAAAGTACCCCAAGCACACTAAAAAAATCAAACCACAAGCTCTTTTGTAAAAATTGTTTATCATTGTCACTGTTCACGTATCTGTTATTTTGACTTTGTGGTCTCCTTGTGGCAAAGATGCAATTCTCAGGAAAGTGTCCTCATCTCTGGGCTACAGGCTCAGACTTCCATTTGCTTAGTCTCCCTCGCTGGCCCCATAAATCTTGCATTCCTTTTCTGAACAGTCGTATGGCTTCAGCAGAAGTGTGGCTCCATGCCAAGATGCAGACTAACTTGTGGCTCTCACTGCCGAGAAGCTGGAGCAGTGGACTGAAACCTCTGCACAGCAAGGAGGGTTCAAAATTCACCCTTCTCCTTTGTGAGTTAAACAGTTCCATGGCCACTTGTCACAGCTCCCGTAGCTGAGCAAGTTATTCCCTCAGCTGCAGAAATAATAAAGCCTGCTGTGTATACCCAAACCCATAACATCCTCACACTACTCCCAATTCTTGCTACGTCTCCTACACCTGTTTGGCTGGCTAACAGCAGCATGTGCTAGTTGGGCTGGTGCAGCGCTGCACAGGAGATGGCTGGCCACTGATTGATTCTCCCTCAGGGACCAGATAAGGGATTAATTATACCAGTCTTGGCTTTTCTCTGCCTAAGTTCTGGTCTCATAAAGTCTCCAGACCCATCAGCCTTCTGTCCTCTCCAGGAGGTGAGGCAATCACAGCTAAACAGCCTGACAGTGCCATTTGTTTAAGAAATTATAATAAAAGGCTGCAACCCACAAGGATGAGGTCCCACAGAGACAAGCTTGATTTCTGCAAAGTTACCTTCTCCAGCCTCCCACCAAACAGGGATTCCCGGTGCATATAACGTCTCCCCTCCAAAGGTGACTGTGGACGAGCCTTTCTTGTGTGAGAAAGAAATTGGTTAAGGATCCTATTATTCTGGCTTTTATTGAATACATTTTGATGGTGTTTGTTATTTCAAAAATCTGTGGTGTAGCAAGTAAATGTACAAAAAATTAGGAAAACTTCTGTCATGAAGTTTTTCTGTCATGAATAAAACTAATCCTAAGAAAAGGAAATATTCAAACTTACTTACATGCTTTTTCCCCCCCCATTTTGTAGTCCTCTGGCTTATTCTGTTCTCCATGGGTTTTAATGTGCATACATTTTTACACACATAAATGTATACTGGTGGGAATAATTGTTTTCTCCAGGCTGATAGTGTAGGACAGTAGGAAATTTCTGCTTATAAAAATTCATAAAGGATAATACAGGTCTGAGCTGTGCTACAGGAACTGATGGCTGTTCAGCTTCTATAAGGAAGTCACGATTTCTTCCAAAGAAAAATTTTAGTGCAAATCAAAAGGGTGTTTTGACAAAGATACATGGACTGATTAATTAAATCGCTTCTATTTCCAGAATCTTTAAGATCTTAATCTCGGCGTAAACAAGGATTTTGGAAGGGTGGAGCTATACGATTTCTTGTTATTTGTGAATAAATTGGTTTTTAAAAAAATTATTTACCAACTTAAATAATAACTGACTTAGTTTTATTCAACCAAAATAAATAAAGATATATGTACTTTAAACTTAACATACAGTGGGAAAGGCAGAAGAATCTAATTTTTTAATCAGTTATAAGTTAATCTTAGGAACTAGAAGCCTGAAATATTTCCAGGGAACTGAATACCAAACCGTGTAGCACTAATTATTCACATAAAAACTCAGACTGTTATGAGAGTTTCATATGGCTTTTCAAGAAGCAAGTTTTAATGTATAAAAACATCACAGCCAAGAGCTGGAATATCTGTGTATACTGTCCTTAAAATGATTGAGAGGTGACTCAGTTGATATTTTCCAACACCAGTTGTCCTTTTGGTTGGTATTACATAAATATCACTGGAAGTCATTTGTAGGTGGATGTGTGATCGCACTGTACAACATGGCTTCAGAAGTACATGGGCATCACTTGAGTTTCTTAGAAATGAGTAGTAAGGACAGCCCACAATTCCCCTCTAAGCTTCTGTTTCCCAGACAGAAGAACCAAAAAGTCTTTCTGGAGTACGATAATTGTATCCCAGGAGCCATTTCAGCTTCCAGTGGGATTGCAGTTTTCTCCATTTGATTTAAACTTTCACACTGTCATGCCAGTTCAGGCTCCCCCACTCATCTGAACTGGCTGCTGCTGACCAGAAAGGTTTGAAGCTTTGCTCTCCAGGCTGGGAGCCTTCAGCACAGGGATTAGTTTGCAGTACACCAATGCTCCTCCTACATGTATCTATCTGGAGGTACACGAACTTGTACAGAGACCGGGAACTGCAATCTGAAGCACAAGCCGAGGTAGACGTGGCTCTGGTCTACACCTCAAATACAGTTTAGTCCTGGATTATTTAGATGCTGATTTTGCAAGTCAGTGTCCAGATTCATCCATTTATAAAGTCTTCCTCCACTGGAGAGCTCCAGGTGATTTAGCTTCCAGCTGGAGGATGTATTCAATTGCTTTCTGATAATGCAAGGTCTCCTCATCAGTTGGTGTGCACCCTGTACTCATCTACGCTTTGCTCTTCAAAACCCACACAAGTCAAGAAAAAAAAAAGAAATATGATGTCTACAGCTGGTTTTGAAAACATTTTTAAAAACAGCTTCAGGAAATGTATAACAGAATATACACGGGATAGGTAATAAAATAAGTTCTTATTGTTTTATTTAACACTKCAGGTGATGGCACTTACACTCTGCATGCAGAGCTAATTATTGAGTTGTACATCCTTCTAGTTTCTAGTACAAGACAGGAAAATGACATTACAAATCATTTTCACAAATGGATTTATTATTAAATTTGTCTTATCTTTATAATATGGAACATTGGAAGTCTAACTTTATTGCTCTGAGAAATTATCAGTTCTACCGTATTCATGGATAACACTTAAGCTTTTAGAAACTGAAATATGAAGCTTGAAAAGTACAGCTGGAAATTTAGTTAGAAGTTTAGTCTCTGGCAAATTATCCCTTCAGTGGCAATCCAAGTGTTCCCCAAGTGCTCTTATGATGTTCTAAGGGCATCACATAAAGTGTGGCTGTATAGCTCTTGCACCCTGTTGTCTGCCATAACACTTTTTAGAGGTAAAGTCTACTGATACAAGTGTACTGACAACCGGAACATGCTAATGTTATTTTGAATATAAGTAACTAAACCCTTGGGGCTTTTTAGTTATATGTGAAGAATGCTATAGGACTTGCTAGGCTGTAGGAAGTTATAACAAAGTCATGGTCTTGAAAAAGCAGTGTTTTTTGGGAAGGAGTTTTTAGTTGCTGACATCAGTCCTGTTCACGGAAGACAGAAGCTGTCCAAAGACAACCAACATACAAATTATACAGTATCACATTCTTATATATTTGGAACTCTAGTACTACACTTCTGAAAGTAATGAGGGTTTTGCAACTGTTGAAGTAAAAACAAAGTCCATGCCTAAATGAGGAAAACTTATTTTAGTAATATGAAGAACCTTAATCTGTATCAAATATTTGTGCGCTGAATATCAGTAAGGTAAACAGGATGAGATGTGAGTTTTGGCTGTTGTCAGTTTATGAAGCCTTTACTAATTCATTCCAGGCTGCATGATTCTGCTTTTTAAATCTTTTGAATTCTGGTGTAATTAAAACTCAGACAGGTGAATTTTTATTGCACTCAGTTTTAATAAAAATCTGATCCAAATATTTTAATATTTTTTTCATCTTACCATACTTTTACTTTACCTATACACATATATATTCTAAGAAAGGATTGAAATAGAAGAAGTTTTGCTATACATAGGATTTTGACAGAGACACCTACATTCTGTGTGTGAAAACTCATTTTTGTTGATCGTTAAGTATCACAGAATCACAGAATGGTTGAATTTGGACATCAACTCTTGAGACCACCTAGGCCACTCCCCTGCTTAGGGGAGTTGCTTAGGGCTGACAGCTTTGGAGTATCTCCAAGGATGGAGTCCCTACAGCCATTGTGGGCAAAGCATATCTTATCTTTGGGAAGCATATCTCACTGTGTTTACGATGCCATGCTTGGGATTTAAATGTATAGATTTTAAAAGATAACATATGTATATATTTTTTTCCTCTGAGAAGAATATCATGCAGTCCACCATCATTCTGGGGAAACAGTGGAAATATTTGCAGAGAGATCTTTCCGAGAAGAGTTCAAATACAGCTTCAGGAATCCTAGTTAAAACATTTACTGGTAAAAAACCAGTTTTACTCAGAGAAGTCCACTTCTGTTACATGCCCATATAGAGACTTTATTAGTGTCTAGAAATTTTTTCCTACCAACTACTCATTTGGCATTTCACATTCTGTTAAAAAAAAAAGGCTAGTTAGGAAAGAACATTTTAATTTTGTGGTAAATCAGAATGACTATAAAAATTTGTTTTATTCCAAGTCACAGTATGAAAGGAAAGCTGGGTAAAGCAAGTGTTATTTAACACTAAATAATTTCATTTCCATGACTTCATCAGACTTACATATCAGCTATTCAGAAAATAGTCCCAAAGAGAGTCTTTAATTTAAACTGTCTGATGTTCTTTTGGCAGTTGTAGTGAAACCAAGAGATTTGTTCTCCAGAAAACTTGGACATAGTTTCAGTTCAAAGAAAAGGGGGGAGGTGGGCTGGTGGTTTGKTTTTTTTTTTTTTAAGGTGGACTTTACTGCAATTTGTTCACTTACTGTCAAACAAACAGTATTTTTTCTGGAAATTATTATAATTAACTATCGTACTTCTTTCAAAAAGCCTAGTACATTTTAAAAGCAGGAAATGTTCTCTGTCCGCAAAAGCTAACACCCAGTGAAAATAAAAAATGCCATATCTCTTTCCAAAAGAAATTTTATTCACACAATTCAGTGGAATAAAACATTAGAAATTATTTTCCCAAACTGAATCCTTTGCTTTAAGSTATAACTCAGATATATTCTCAGAAAAGGCATAATGGAAATGTGAATAAATAAATGTTGGTTCAACTTAGCAAAATAAAACTGTCTTTGACTGGCTGGAGACAGAAACACTTTCAAATAAGTCTTCGTAAGCTGCTTCAGGAAATTGGTTCTAGAAATGGTGTTTACTGAAAGGAAAATGCTACTAAGAAAGGTGCTGTCCCTTATTTAAAGTTTCTTTCAAAGTTAATTTTTCTTTTCACTGTTACTAGGTCTGGAAAAGGTGCCAAAAGACCTTCCCCCAGACACAACCCTGTTGGACTTACAGAACAACAAAATCACTGAAATTAAAGAAGGAGATTTCAAGAACCTGAGGAATCTTCATGTAAGTGTATAAATGAACTGTTATTTGCCAACAAAAATGGGGAGAAAATGTGATTTTTAGCCTGGTACTGCATTTTTTGAGGAAAACTGATTAAGTACTTTGTGATCTTCCTCCACCAGCCCAGTCTATTTATTTCTATTCCCATTCCTCTCCTGCAAACTTTCTTGTCCTACTACAGAAGTTTCTCATCTCTTTTCAGCTTTTTATATCTGTTTCCTGTCCATTCAGTCCCCTGATCTCCATCATAACTTTTCTCACATATTTATTTCTGTTTTCAGTCTCTTTGGCACAGTGATTTGGTTATTTCCATCTCAACCCTGCCACCTCACTCACTTTTTACTGTATTCCTTCCCCTCCCACCTCTGAGCTCACTGAGATTTGTACGTGCCATGTTTGTCAGCAGATATTCTGTACTAATTTTAATTCAAGGATCTTTCCAAATCACTCTTCTGCCCCCTGCACTACAGTGAAACTGTGTTTTTGCAATAACTTTCTCTTAGCAAAGCTCCAGCCTCGTCGTTCTTTACCTGCCAGTCTCTTCTAACGCTGCTGTCTGGTTTCCTCTTTGCTGAAATATTTTCCTTCCTGGTTTCTGTGACTACTTTTTTTTTTCTGGTTCACCTCTTCTTTTCCAAGTTTCCATCAGACAGCTACCTTCCTCTGTTTCTAAATTTTTATGCTCTGTCTGAGGTTGCCCTCCCTGTCTCTAGTTTTTATCAACATCTTAAAATTCATACCTCATGCTTTTGCCTCAGTTTTGTTGAAATATCTTTCTTTAGAGAGCAGAAAAACGCTATTCTCTGTCTTTGAAAGTATTACCCTAATTCAGACATATGCCTGAAAATATTATTTTTCTAGCCTTTCAACAACTCATTCTGTGTATTCCTCCATTTGATCCTTTATTATTATAAACAATATATTATTTAGCTCTGCTTGCCTGGCTCTTTACAGCCTCTTTCTATTCTAATTCTATTCTATTCTATTCTACCCTAATATATTCTATTCTATTCTATTCTATTCTATTCTATTCTATTCTATTCTATTCTATTCTATTCTATTCTATTCTATTATCACAAACAAGGAGCCAACTCCCACTTTTTGTCCGTTACTGGTGCCAATATCATCACCCAAGGAAGCTCTGTTTCAAACAAGAATCTGCATTCAACCACTCATACTTGGGAAAAAATCCCATAAAATTTCACCCCTTCTAATTTCTTCTAAAGTCCCTCTTAAATATTTGTTTCAATGCAACATCAAGAAGACACTTTTTAAAAAGTATCTAGTAATAGACAGAGTGCCAGACTGTCCATAGGGAAGGGATCTGCATAGTGAATCATGATGAAGCTCATGTCATCTAATTTTAGCATAGGTGTCTGTACTTGATCTACTCCCACAGATAACCTCTAAAGTCAACAAAACACGTTCTTCCACATCACATTTCAGTAGGCTAGGTTTAAGAATGAGATAACTTGTTCCCCAGATTTTTTTTTTAATTCCCTTCTTTGGCTACAGAACAGATTTGATGCTGTAATTCCTGCCCATTTGTTTTGGTTTTCTTCCACCTTGGAAAGAAGTCCTATGTTTTCAGTGAAGATTATCTACAAGGTGCTAAAAGAGACAGAATTATTAACAGTGAAATTAATCTTTTGGCAATCTTTCTTCATGAGGCTGCATTAAATGAGTCAGACCATGGTATTGCAGATGAAAATCACTGCTCCCAGTGACTTCTACCCACTTGGCACTTGGCTCAGGACTCAGTTACACATCCTGCTGTGACTTACACTGTTGTGAACTATTTTATCTCATTGAAGTTAACTCTAAGGGGTTTTCTTTGTTTTGTTTTGTTTTGTTTTTTCTTTTTTTACAATAGATACAATTTAATAGTGAATTAAATACATAACTCTTCAGGGAAGAAAGTATTTGTTTGGCTTACCCACAAAAGTACCCGGTACATGCTTAGGGACCACTGGAAATCATACATTAGCATAAATTTTAACAATAACCTTCAAAACTGCAATTTTCCTGGATTTACTCAAGAACAAATAATGATTCTCTCAAGGTCCCCTTCCAACCCAAACCATTCTATGATTATATGATCTCCTCCCCAAAATAATAATTTAGTCATGCAGTACATTTATGTAACTAGGCACCATCTTTGCTCTCAGCAGGAATATTCCTGTGTAATATCTGGGAACGATTCCCATTCCCCAGCTTTCAACTAAATATTTTTCAGAGGGAGTATCGTTTTTAGAAAGTAAAACTCAAAAGCATTGTTGTTGACCAAGCTCTGTTTTCTCATTTATTTTAAAGATATGTGAGTGTGTGAGATATATATCTATATATGTAATGTATGTGCTTTTTAATCTTATTTCCTAATAAACATGGCTTGGGTTAATGTCACACTTGACAGTGTGAYGTTCAAAAATTTCTTAGACTTTACTAAACTTTCTTGTACCTTACTAAAACAAGAAGATTTACAAAAATTAACAGTATTATTGTTCCAAAATCTAAAATGAGAAACTGGAGTTAACCTTTTGCATGAAGTGATCACTTAAGGGAACAATTCTTTAAACACCAATTTTCACAGGTCTTGAAAAAAAAAGTAGTTTATACAGTTTTTTTTACTTTTGAATAATCCATTAAAATACTGTCTTAATACTTACAGCTGTCACCAACCACAGGTGCATTAGTTTAACAAGAGATTTTCATGGACAAGTTGGGTCGAACTTAAGGTTCAGCTGGTGCTAAAACCCAGAATAAGTAGAGACAAAAGAAAGGATTTACCTATAACTTGCCCATGGCTTCTCTGTCAGTACAAATGTGACTGCTTATGCTATACAGCATAGTACACAGCACTGCAGGACACAGCACTGGAGATGAAAGAGAAATTATAACCTACCAAAATATTCTTTGCATTGAAAATTTTCCTAAGTAGATATCCCAAGAGCAGCTAAAATTTGCAGCTGTGGTAATACAGCAAGCAATTAGAAGAGGATGCAACTAAAGGAATATTTACCTGTAAATAATAGATTTCTGCCAGGAAACATCAGAGTCAACAGTTATAGTGCACTTGATATTTTTATAGTTTTAAATTATCCAGGAAAAAGTGACTAAACTATTAATGTTGTACTATAAAAACTGAGTGAGACTTCACTCTATTTGAAAATGAAAGATAAGATTTTTTGATTGTTTGCTTTTGTATTTTTTTGGTTTTAGCACAGCACTTGAGAGAGCTGGGGGAAAATTGAAGGTAGTCTTTTTTAAGGGCTGAAGACTGAGTTTCACGGTTTCAGAAAACTGTCTGATATTATGTAAGAAACTTGCTCACGGCTTAGACCTGTGGCAAAAAAGTCAGACAGGAAAGCTATTGGAAAAGCCAGGAAAAAGTCTCTATTTCTATGAAACTGTCAGAATTTTCCAGGCAGACTGACATTTCTGGATGGAGTTCAGTACTTTGACCCCATGGACACAATACAGAATCCAAAATACTACATGAGTAAGCCCTCATGCAGAGTAAAGGAGGAGTCTACACAAACAGCACATGGAGTTGCAGGCTGTGTGGCAAAGCCAAAGCAAACCAGCATAATGCCTGGCACCTAGAAAAGGAGGTGAAAGAAACTGCTCTGGGTTAGATCCCTGTAAGAACAGCACAAACAGCAGAATAGTGACTGCATGCTTTTCCAACAAGGATTTTTCAGTTGGCACAGTGCTAGTGTAGTGAAAGAAGATGAATGCACTATGAGCCTGAAATCGAATGGAACGTTACTTAATTGAAGCTAGCAGAACTGTGCAAAACCATGGCTGTACATGCAACAGTGCTAAAACCAGCTTTGTTTAAACTGAAGGAAAAGACCAAAGAGATAAAAGATTTAAACTTGGATGTTAAAGTTATTACCATATCCACACTTAAGGATTATCAACACTAAATATGCAGGCAGAGAAACTGAAACATGCGTTGTAGTAATAGCAAGTGGAAAAATAATGTGTTGGATTAGAAGGTTTCGTGGCATCCTTTTTTTTTAAAAAAAACCCGACAAAATAAAACAACCAACCAAAAAAACCCTCCAAAAACCCCAAACCAAACAAAAAAAATTGTGAAGAAAAGTCTAAGATTATCTTTCAGGGATACGAAAAAGCCCCTAAGAGATCAAAAAATATTAATTAAATAATCCAGTCTTCTGATGACTCATTACAGCTTCAGTTCCCTTTTCCCATGCATAAAAAGCAGTTAAGTAAACACTTATTCTCTGTAAATCACAGAATTAAGAATCAGTAATCGCCATCGTACTGTAAAAAAACAAAGACAGATATCTCTGTCCAGGTTCTACCTCTGAACTCAATTCCCAGTATCATCCGTGGCAGGACTGAGAGATATCTATTTCATTTTTTTTCCCCCCGATGGTGCAGCTTTAGGTTTCTAACAAATATTCAGAGGGGGAAAAAAACTTATTCTTTCTGAAATACAGCACTCCCTTAGAGAGTTTTCATTTCCTCAGACTCTCCTTTGCATTGTGCTTAACACACAGTGAGATTTCCCACTGAAACAAGCCTGCAGCACACCACATGCACAGAAAACATTTTTCTTGTGCAGTGGGTAAAGAACTTTTCATGTGAGGAAAACAACAGGACAAAATATTTTGAGGTCCTTAAAATTGTGGAGAGAGTCAGCATACTAGGCTAATGAAAAAAGGAAATTTTTATAGGCTACAACAATAAAATAATCAGATCAATTGTAATAAATTTAATGAATGACCAAAATTTCTTGTCATAGTAGACGAGGACAGGATTGAAAGAAAAAGGAAAATGTAGAACCACCTGCTCCCTCATCATCTGTGCAAGTCATGTTGCATGAGAGGTACCAGTGAGAGCTCAAAAGCCAGGCAAACTAGGTCTGCAGCAGGCTCCTTTGCTTTGTGAGATTATTCAGCAAGGTAGCGTGTGTGTGATCAAACTGCTTTCCACCAGCTTCTTTAGTTTGCACTCACAGGCTGTTTTTTCAGTGCCTTGACGTCTCCTTCCTTCACAATTCATTCATCTCTTCCCTATTGCTTGCATGTCATCCGTTTTTCCTTGCTTCTCTTAACTATGTCCTCTTGATCCTACATTTGGATGATTAGAGAAAAATGTCAAGTTCTGGTTTTTGCGGTTTTTTTTTTGTTGGTTTTGTTTTGTTTTATTTTGTTCTTCGGTTGTTTAGTTTTTTATTTTTATTTAGTAATTTATGTATATACATTCTTAATACTTTGGAAGAAAACCTTGACTATATATCCAGGTTAAAAGTATGACTTAACAACTGAAAACATAAGGTAAACAAAAGGGATGAATTTTATTATTATTTTTATTGGGATGCCTGGCTCCTGAGGTTAAAGTTCTTAAGATATAACTGTTCCTAGCAGAACTGTAATAAAAAACAGGTAATAATGTAATACATATCTCAGGAAATTAAAGAAATTCCATTGGGTCAGGGATTGACTTTTCAGTTTAAACCCCGAAGGATGCATGCATCAGTAAAGAATTGGTGTTAGATAAGAGTACCATCCCCAGCTGGCAAAACAGGTGTATCACTGTGTAATACGGCTGATAACAGTTTGCTGGTAGTTTTCCAGTTTAATTCTGGTTTTGGCAAGCCTCTCGCTTTAAACTGCACTAAATTAAGATGAATGGGGATTGAAACCCCTCAGAACAGTCTCCTGAGGTTCTCACTTAATTAATTTACACCAGAAAATTTAATCCCCTGCTCCCCACCCCTAGACAGGGCAAAAATTGGAAGTTGTGGTAACCGCAAGAAGAACAACCCTATGCTAATTCCATCCTGACTGCCACACGCTGTCTCTGCAGTTTATCAGGGTGTATTTTGACAAAAGCCTGCCAACAAGGATTCCAAAATTTTCCTGAATTGTGAATCCTTCTTTTTGTGTTGGGAATAAATATTTGAGGTAGAAACCAGGTCAGAGGGAGATAAATGGCCAGACTCCCACTGACTTCAACATAGCCAGCATCTATTCCTGTCATACAGTGATTTTTTATTTTTTTCCTGACTACAGAAATACCAGAGGTGTTTCACTAAAAAAAATAAAGTCATCTTTGGAGCAAAGCTTATTTTTTTTTTCCTCTCTGAACACCACTTAAACTGCTGGTCATGATAAGGTGGTGCAATATTATAACTGAGTCAATGTTTACAGTGCAGTTTACATGCTATATAATGACAAAGGAATAAAGCTTTATATCAGGAAAATGAGGATGGAAGCAAAGTTTTCTCTTATCCATGGGAAATTACTGTGAACCTTCTCAGCCTGACTAACTCATGTATTAATACTTTATGTATTTACACCTCTTTATTTTTTCTTTCTTTCTTGCCTTTTTTTTACTTAAGGCCATATATCTTCACACCCATACAAGCTCATGACTGTACATTTGTATGATGAGTCTTTTGTATTGTGAATTTGTGATGTGCTTCAATTTTTATTTTTTTTGGGAGGGGGGCGGGTGTAGGGGTTAGGGAGTGTATTTATTCTAAATGAAACATCTTTTTTCCTCCACTAAAAGTGGAAGTGTGGAAGAAGTTAGATTTTCAAATAAAAGCATCAATTCCTGTGACTTCTGTTCTAGGCTGTCATATTTCTGCCAAGTCATTTCATACCAGCAGCATTGCAAGTGATGCCTGTGATCAAGGGCTCTAGCACTGTGAACACTTTCGGGCTGACCCTTATTTTTCTCTCCAAGTACTTCTTGCCCTGTACAAAAATTTTGTATGCCCTTTAACACGCAGAAGGTAATGTCCCATCGTGCCATCTGGGCTTTATTCAGGATAGCTGGTTCACATGACCTGTTTTTGCCTAAGATCCATTCCTCTGTAACACTGCCTGCAGATGTTTTCCCTAGGTTTTCGTCCCCTAGTTCCTGTTTTCATTGACCTCTAAATCCCTTGAGTTTTTAATTTTATTTTATTTTGGTTTGGTTTAGCTTTTGTTACATGCAAACCATATGGGACACATTCTGAGGAAAGTAAACAGCATTGCTGCAAGGCTAATAACTTCGTTCTTTAAGTATGGGATATAATAGAGTTATTGTGAAGTGGGAAAGGAATCCAGGACCATGGCTTGCCAGGTGCTATACTGGTGTGTTATCCTCATCATTTGTTGTTGCTCTGGGAGACAGTAAAACTTCATTTGAAAACTCTAGTTTGCGGGTTTATTTTTCCTTCTTTACAGCTGCACAAAAATGTGGAAAAATAATGCAGATTTAAAATACTGGGAGCAGGGACTTGCAGAGACATGGGAAATAATATTCTGGTACAGAAAAAGTTGTAAACTCTGACTTGTGGTACCTTTCCACTTTATACCACCAGACATATATTCCCACTGTGAAATTAGTATTTTTATACATATCTTTGATATAACACCATCATTTCTAAATGAGAGACTTCTTGAGTGTTTGAATAAAACAATTCTTTGTGTTTCCCCAGGATAACATTAACATATTCAGGAGAAAGCATTGGCAAAGCAGAGCAGATTCATCCTAGGTACCTAGATAACTTCTGGGTTTGGTCAAGGGTATCAGTTACTCTCTGAAGAGATATAACAATCAACTACTCAGAGAATATTTACAGTGCCTAGCTGAATGTATACCTACCTATTTCCATCAAGAAATATTTCACACCAAATCATCAGTTGTGATAAATGTTGCCCATTTTTTTTTTTATTTAAAAGGTAACAAAGTTAAAAGAAATCAAAGGAAAAAAATAAAAAAGTTAAGGCAGACTTTTAGCTAAAACAAAGGGCTAGGCAGTACAAAGAAAGATGCAGGATAAAAATTTCAAATGCTCATAACATGAGTCTAAAGTCACTGAGTGTTGACTTAGAGATCTATGGAAAAGAAATCCATGGTGAAATTAATAAAAATAAAGCACAATGTAATTAGCAGTAACGCATTCAATTATTGAAATTAAAACAGTGTAAAAGACTAATTGGCATAATTCCAACTGTACCACTTTTAAATAACTGGATTGTCTGCCATGTCTTAATACTGTACAAGTGGCTGAATTTCACTACAGGCAGAATCTACATCTGTATCACAATTCTGGCAATCATGAATCAGGAAACCACTCCCAATGAGTATCCATGTGTTCTCACGTCAGATTTTATAGTGCTGGCCCAAATTAAAGATAGTTGGGGCCATGGCTTCCACTGATCAACGTGTTTATTTTGGGACAGGCTTACTGTTAGGGAAATACTCTGCTGAGCTGTGGGTGACCTCTTTTACCTCCTCTTGCATATATTTCTAACTAGCATACAAAATTAAAACCAGGTATGTTCAGCCTTCTGTGCACTTGATGAAGCCATGTACGGTACACACTGCTGGCTTTGCTCAGGGTGATCTGCAAGAGTCCATTAGGGGAAAAACACACATCACCATTTTAAACTATCTTCCCATTTCTCTTTCAGTTTCCATGATGGAGACGTGCTGTCACAGAGACTGATAGTACTGTCATTGTTTTAACACTTAACTGATTGGGGAATAATTCAAACACTCCATTTTCCTCCAAGAAACAGACTAAAGTGTAATTCTGAAAATAATGAAAGTGTGTGAAAATGCTCTGAATGTTCACTATAGTATATACAACAACTTTTGTCTTCTGTTTCTGAAGCTAGCATGATGGAGGTGGTGAAAAAAGATGCCCTAGTAATAAATATACGTAGATATTATACCAATATTTATATGGCCCATTCCACCTAATCCACTGCACAAACATGCAGCACCGTAAATCTAATGAGTACACAGCAAACAGGTGGAATGATAAGAGTCATTCAAATACTTTCCATTAGTGTGTTATGTTCTGACAGTAATGGGACCTTCTTCTCCCTTTTTGTGTCATGATGAATTAATCTATGAGACTTAGAAGTAATGTAAAATTTCAGTCATGCAGAGAACATTTGTTACAGATAACAGTGCTTTCATGGATACCTTTCTCCCCTGGCTGTATAGACAGCTACTTTGCTTAGAGTTACCCTGAGTCTAGATATCAAAGTTGTGAGAACTGGATTAGGCACTGACAGGGAAGGCAAAGTGGGTACGGTCCATGATTCCCAACTGCAGGACTTCGAGCATGATGCTTGAGATTGTTCCCCTTCCATACAAAGTTTCGCTTACCAAAAAGATAACTTATGTCTCTGCAAAAAAAAAAAAAGATGTTGTTTTTGGTCAGAAATCTAGTAAGTGCAGTCTTATAAGACTAAGAGGAACGAGGTGATGTTATGCATATTTTTATTAAGCTGGGCTGTGCCTTTACTTTATTGAGTAATAGAATTTCCTGTTCAGGAGAAACTGGTTAGAAGTGTCGTGTGATGATGGGTAAGGTATAAGAGTGTCCTTAGGATAAACAAAATCAGGAAAAAAATACCCAAACAAACAAAAATCATATTTTTTTGTAACTGTCTTGTTTTTCACAGCTTTCAAATGGAACAGTTTTACTTATTCTTGAACATAAATTATGGATGCTAACAGAAGCTGCATAGCAGTCTCAGCAATGAAATAACAGTTGTATTTGTTCTCTAGGACTTCTCTTTCACTGTTTTGGAAATTTATGATCTTTTTTTTAGTACTGCATTGCATTTTCTTCAGCTCACAAAATTTGCCATCAGAAGACATCAAAAGGCACTAGAAAATAATAATAATTTGTAAGTGTTTCACCACTGAAGTAATTTCCCATGTGATCATCTGAGATCTCCTTGATTATTACTCCACAGGCACTGATCCTCGTCAACAACAAAATCAGCAAAATAAGCCCATTAGCTTTTGATCCTCTGAAGAAACTGGAAAGACTTTACCTGTCCAAGAACAACCTGAAGGAACTCCCAGAAAACATGCCAAAGTCTCTCCAGGAGATACGGGCTCATGAGAATGAGATCTCCAAGCTGAGGAAAGCTGTCTTTAATGGACTGAATCAAGTGATTGTCTTAGGTAAGAGCATGAGAAATTACAACGAACACTACTGAGTGTTTTTTCAAGATGTTGTTTTTAGTTTGATAAGTGATTATATGTAGAAAGCCAACAAATGTTCCAATAAATTGTCCCTCCAAATTAGCTTTGACCTGAAGAATACAGGTACCTACACTGCAGCACAGCTCACAACCATGTTTTGTTGGCAGAACTAGGCACCAATCCAATCAAGAGCTCAGGCATTGAAAATGGAGCTTTCCAGGGGATGAAGAGGCTCTCCTACATCCGTATCGCAGACACCAACATTACAAGCATCCCAAAAGGTAAGAAATTCAATTAATATTTCAGAGATTTGCACAGGTATAATTTCGTAACCTTTCGTCAGTTGGGAAAAAACATATTATGGAAGATTTTTGAGTCAGTCCTTAGGCTATCTATTTTTAGATCAGATGACTTTTATTAGTTTGGAAAATTTTGGCTTTTGATTACGAGAGGCTCCATGAGAGGTGCACTGTAAAATGTCATTTTATGTTATTTTTCTTTTCTTGTCTCATAGCTGAAATATAAAATGGAAGAACATTTTCAGCCTTCAAGCCTGGTTAGTGAACCTGATCAACATTACAAAATTGTAAACTCATGTAGAATTAACTGAAGTTGTACAAGCATAAAATCAGCCCTCCACGAGTCTGTGGGTTTGAAGCCAAAAATATTGTCCCTATAACAAAACAGAAACCTTTGCTATTTTTCAATAGCAAAGTGCTTAATTGCAAATTCCTACAAAATAAGAACAATTTCATTGTAATTTATTAAAAACAAAACAAACAAACAGGAATGGTTCCAGTACAGAGGAAATTATATTCAATTTATTCATCCTTCAGCCAACAGATTGTTTTGAAATGGCTGCAAATTTTTTGAAAGACAATACTGGTTGTTATTTTTTTTCTTCCCATATTTCCTGTTTTGGATGTTCCTTTGAGGGACCTCGGATAGGTAAAATATGTTTCCTCTTTTTTTTCCCTGATAAACAGAATTTGTAAACTAGTATGGACTCTAGCTAAAATAACATTAGAATTATTTTGCCTCATATTTACAATTGCATTTTCTACTGCTGTTACTTGTTAAATATCTAGGTGCCAAGTGTTTGTACGTTTATGTATGTGGGTAGTCTGACTAAAATGAAAGTTCTTTCTGCTACAATATTTTATATGTGCTATTTACATAATCATGAAGGCTAGAAGTAATAACTGAAAAGAATTTAATTTGGGTATTTTTCAAGAGTTAACTGTTTTATAGTGACTGTAGGAGCTTGGTCTTATTTCACACTAAATAAATTGTTACTAGCTGTTTTCAGTTTCCCTGATTGTGAAAGTTCTTTTTTCCATTTAGTGAATTGTTCAACAGCATGTTTAGAAAAAATCCTCTGTCAACCGTAAAAGACCTTTGGTTTAATACAAGTACTTTTTAAAAATAAAAGTATCCAGTTTAATCAAAAGTAATTTGATGGTATTCTCTCTTTCAGGCCTTCCTCCATCCCTTACTGAACTTCACCTTGATGGCAACAAAATCAGCAAAATTGATGCTGCAGGTCTCTCTGGACTCACCAACTTGGCAAAGTAAGAATTAATTTCTTCTTTTCACATAAAATATTAGCTGAAATTGCAATCACCACACACACAATTAGAAAACATCAGTCTGGGCTTCATGAGTGTTAGAATCATTGAAATAGTCATAACTTAGCAGGAAAGGCTTCTGAGGATCTGTGTACTGATTGAAGAGAACAAACACTTCTCTTGTTTTCCTGGCAAAATTTTTTGTTTGTTTTCAATTATGAGTGCTATATGCTCGAAACAACTGTTTATTTGATTTACTACAGAAAAAAAAAAAAAGAGAATAATTAGATTTTTTAAATTATGTCATGTTTCTTTCATTGTATGTCCATCTTTGGTTTTTCTTGGGACACAGCATTGCTCATGCAGTTTGTCTGGAAACTGAGGAAAAAGCACATGGGAACCGCAACTTCTTTCAACAGTGGTTCCTTTGTTTCTCAAGAAAGGCAAGTCTGCAATGAGTCCAGGAACATGATTAAGGAAAAAATCATAAAATTTAGTTGAAAAATTGACACTGTCAGAGTGATTTTAGTCTGCTAATCTGCAACTATCTTGTTGAATAAATTTCTCTAACTGTAGGAAAATAAAAGGATAATTCCCAAAAAGCAGTTATACAGAATGATTTGTGAATTCATTCACATCAAAAAACATGTAGCATAGTAAAATGAGCCTTTACAAAAAATTATTTTAATAATTTAATACTTTAAAACTTTACTATGAAAATAATTTGATGGAACAAAAAGACTGATAATCAAGACTGTTAATCAGACTATTGGATCTAATAAATGAATTTTCCTCTTACTCATTCTCCTTGTCATAATGAGGGCAGAAAACAGAAATCAGAGAAAGATTACGGAGCAACAGGAGTTAAGTTTACTAGTATTTATGGCAGCTTGGACAGCAGTTCAATGCAGTGAAGTATATAGCAACATAACACATATTTTGGAACTGAAAATTCCAAGATATATAGTTTAGAACAGCTTTCCATGGCTTATAAATTAAGACATTTCATCTTATGTTTTATGTTCATATTAGATCACAGACTCAAAAAAAGTCTGTCCTAGATTTTGATGAAAAAATAAAAGTACTATAATTAGGAGTTGGAGGACTATGAAGCAGTTATTATTTGTAACAGAGGCTTAGTATAGAATTTAACACTCGTCAGAGAAATTATGAAGAAAACTTCCAAAACCAAAACAAGATAACTACTCAGGTGGAGAGTAATTTACATTACTGGTTGTGGGGGTTGTGGGGCGTGTGAGCTGTCCTGCAGATGACACAGTTTTTATGTTTTCACATTCACACTTGGAAAACACTACATGCAGCATCACATGGACAATATTTTGGAAATCTGCCTTAAGACATAAAGTTTTAAACAGCAAGTGCCAATGGACTCCTAAAAATATCTAAACTTGGGCTGCTTCTATTGTGGCTGTACTGTATGGAGCAACAAGATATTCTGTGATATTCTGCTCAGAGCAGGCACCAAGTTTTAAACCACTCTCTGCCCTGTGCTTAAGCAGGTAACCTCAGCATAGTCAGAGATCCTCTTTTGCAAAGGTGAGAGGTAAGGCAGAACACGGATTGGTGAACAAGGAGGACACTGTACAAAACAAAACAGACAGGTGAGGGAAGGAGGGAGCTGTGGAAGAGCTCCAGCCCAGCACACCAAACCCCAGCTTTTATTTACACATCTACATTTTCAGAGATATTAGGGCAGGGTCAGACAACTTTGTTCATGCCCACTCAAGCTCGACAGTCTAATTGCTGCCCTAAAGCACAGTTAAACTTTGAGAAACAGGTAATTTTTCTGAGCGTGTCAAGGTATTTTAAACTGTGAAATGTTTCATGCAAGAGCTTGGTGTAGGTCTATTGCTCATTCTCTTTTGAGTTTTCTTGTATTCTAGTAGATGTACAATATTTATTCTTTTTGTTTGTTTGTTTTCCTTGTAAAACCACTCTTAAGTCTTTCAAAAGTCTTCATAGACTGCTTCAGTGAAAAATCAATAATCTTATGAAAGCAAACCCAACAAAGACTTTGCTGATTACATGCAGGAATGAGCTCCAGGAGGATATTCACATTACACATCTGATACTACTAATGTCTATATCCTATTAAAGCTTACTGAAATAGTTTAGCTCCATACAGTGGAATTTGAACCAAACAAAGGGAGGTTTAGACCAGATATTAGGAAAAATTTCTTCACTGAAAGGCTAGTCCAGCACTTCAACTGCCCAGGGAAGTGGTGGAATCACCAGCCCTGGAAGTGTTCAAAAGTCATGTGGATGTGGCACCTGGGGACATGGTTTAGTGGTGAACATGGTGAGACCGCATTAACATTTGGACTTGGTGATCTTAGATGTCTTTTCCAACCTTGATGATTCTATGATTCTAAGCCCATAATAATAATAATGATGTGGAGCATCACAAAGTTTGTCTCAAAAAAATAGTGGAAATGGTCCAGCAGGGAGGTTGCAGAAAAAAGGTGAAAAAGTATTTGAGAATTTCTTCAATTTTGAGATATGTTTTTGATGATGCTCTTCAATGATTTAGAGCACTGGGACTAGATCTACAGAAACACAGGAAAAATGTTACTTATTCACTAATATAAAAGGAAGTAATATATCAACTTATGAAGCAAGAGTGATTTTTCAAATTCTTCCCTTTTTTTTCCTATGGGAAGGCTGATGAAGACCATATTCTTTCCAAACACTCTTAATCACCATCTGTTTTACACAATAGTATTGACTTCATCTGTAAGCATAGCCCCAAGTGACTGAGGGCTTTTTGTAAGACATTTAGAGGAGGTGTAATCACATATAACTTCACTCCTCCTGGGATTTAGGTCCACTTCTCAACAGACTCCTATAATTTCATTCTTTCCCTAAAAGACTGTGCAAAGGCATTACTTTTTCTTCAACAAACTAATATGAGAGTCAGAACTGCTTTTTTTCATACTGGTCTCCCAGGTGTGACACATCTGCTTGTAGACCTGCATATGTAGTGAGCACATATATGTGTCAAACAAGAATTTATAGTCCTCTGACAAAATACAATGGGGTTTTTTTCCAATTCTTTCAAAGACATCCACTATGAATACCCATCACTGAAGTCCTCTGTAAGAATTCTGCAGAACTTAGACTGAATTGCTCTGTAGGATCCAATCCCCCAAGCTTTCCTAAATCTTGGTATACTCTATTCAAAAGAAAGTTCATTCTAATAATTTTCAAATGAAAATTCTTCATTACCAAACTCTAGCAAGGGGATGGGATACTGTGAATTGATTTCTGAATGAAATAAATTCATGTTGATGTAAGTGGGAGATCTCATTAAACTCTTCTTTGTTGTTTAATAGTTTGAAAACATTGCCATGTTTGAATGAGTATGATAAGACTATTTGCATTATATGTAATACTAGTTAATACTAGGAAACTTATCTGCCATAAAGATCAAACAAGAATTTTCAGTTCTGTGATTTCATTGGGGGTTCAGATCCTGACTTCTGAAACTGCTACAAGCGACAAAGAATTACAGGTTATTAGATAACTGTGAAGAAGGCACTCTTTAAAAGTACTCCTCCATAGCAAATTATTTTAACATGAGGTTTCTTATTACCTAGATTAAATTCTCTTATTGATTAAGCTATTAATAAATCTCAGAGCATTTTCCCCCTCAATATTAAAAAAAAAGATTGCTTAAAGAAAAAAAGATAAGGCAATGAGATGAGCTAGATTTAGCCTTTATAGAAATAATTTTCTCAAATTACAGTACTCCTGATGATGACAACTCCTGAAGTATTGTCACTAATTTCTTTACTACAACACAGACTATTGTAATTTATGGGAGTCTCTTGAAAAATTTCTGCCATTTGGTAATTGCAAACCAAAATACTATTAGCACAGAAATACACAGATAGAAACAGATTTTCCAAATTGAACATAAATTGTGCTATAAACCTAGTATGTGGACGTGTAAAGCAGAAAGGATGATTTTGTGATGAAAAATATAGATTGGAGAAATGTGTGAGTCCCGCTTTGGTGTCCTGCTAAAGGGATCATAAAGTATGGCTGAGCTCCTATTTCCAGTAGGCAACATGGCTCCAGCTACTTAAGTATCTTAGAAGGATGTGGTGAAGTTTTAAGGTTAACAGTTCTGGAAATATGGGTTGTGTAATTTGACAAAAAAAGTTACAGATAGTGCTCCTAAAGTTACAAGCATCTCTTATTCAGTGTTTCAGCTTTTAAAGAAAGGCTGGTGCCTATGGAGGTGCACAGTACATATTTACACCAGGATTAGTCATGCAGCTCATCAAATATGCAGTATCATAAGCACAAGTTGAATGATATAATGATAGTTATGATTGTTCACATCACATGTCAAACTTATTTAATTTTTTTTGTTTAACCTAGCTCTACCTAGAGCACACATAATTCTTAAAATTAGCCTGGTCTGTTCTGCAACAGCAGTGTAGAGAAGCAATCAACCCAAGAAAGATAGTTATGTGGCAAGTTTAACTTTTTTTTATTATTATTATTTCCTCTTTTTTTTTTTTTCGATTTTTTTTAATTTTTTTTTTTTTACTTTTTCAGACTGGGTCTCAGTTTCAACAGTATTTCTTCAGTTGAGAATGGCTCTCTGAACAACGTACCTCATCTGAGAGAGCTCCACTTGAACAACAATGAACTTGTCAGAGTACCCAGTGGACTGGGTGAACACAAATATATACAGGTAAATTTTATCATACTGTCTCAGAGAGCAATAGTTGAAAGATTCCTAATGGTAGTTGCGTGTTTATTCAGTCTTGAACAGAAATGTACATAGTATTTGTAACTTGATTCAAGTTTCATAAACCCTTGAATTATCAAGGAAATGTTGCACGCAACAAGACTCTTATTCTGATTCTTTTGTGGAAATGATTATGAAGGTGTATAGATTGGGAGGTGTACATTCATTGTCTCTTTGTTTCTAAGGGGCCACAACAAGTATGAGATTATTTGTGTGCTTTGGTTTCCTCTTTACTCAAAAAATACTTTCTAAGAACATTTCTTCTGTTGATTTTTTTTTCAGTTCTACTTAGTGACATATTGCAGCCTTTCCCAAAAACCTTTCCTTTGTTATGTCACAAAACAATGCCATCAGGAGGGCAAATAGACAAAATAGGCATTTCACATCACCAATATTTTTGAGGTCCTTGTGGCCAGATAATATTGCTTCCTGGGAACGAGCTAAATCCATCTTCGCTCGGACTAAGATTTTACAGGAAAGAAAGCTCCCAAAGAATGAAGACTCCCAAATGTAAATTACCCTTTGCATGTAGCTTGGAAAAATTCTCCAGAAATGGTGACTCTGGAGCAAAATAATATTCATCAGCTACTTTAAATCATCATTAGTGGTTACTTTGGCTCTAAGTTCTGTACTGTTGCACTCATGAGAATGAAAGTATTAGAGCTGGAGAGAAACCGATCACCATCAAATACATTCTCTGTGTACCACACATGCTTCTGAGCCACAGCCCTGTATTAATAATTTCACATCTTTGGCTCCCCTTTTGGTTACAGTACAATGCGGTGCCAGTAACATTATTAGATTGCCTTGCACAGTTTCTGCACTTTCTGTAGAAATTATTCCAATTGGGTGTACGCTAGGTGTTTCAAAAGCTAAACAGAGTCAAGGATTTGTTTGGAAAGAAGATATGTTTGTATAACATTGCAAAAAACACAGACCGAGCATTTAATATGAAATCTTTTMTCTTATTTGCCATGGAAGCTCTATTTCTCACTTCAGTACTTCTGTGCTTTCCAGGTGGTCTATCTTCATAACAACAAGATTGCTTCCATTGGTATCAACGACTTTTGCCCTCTTGGCTACAACACCAAAAAGGCCAGCTATTCCGGCGTGAGCCTCTTCAGCAACCCCGTGCAGTACTGGGAAATCCAGCCCTCTGCTTTCCGGTGTATCCATGAACGCTCTGCAGTACAGATCGGAAATTACAAATAGATGTCTAAGGATGGGGTTCGGTTGTGTTCCAGCTAAAGTATCTGTTGTTATAGGCCTGTTCAAAAAGTCGTTGCTAACAATTAATGCCAAATGCCAGAAACTTCACTTTAAAGTGGAGATGATCCATTGATGTAGAATAAATGAGACATTACAGATGTACAAGAGCAAGCATACCATCAAAAAGAATTGCCAACTGTGCTTTAAACTGACTTATTTCAGCGTTCTTTTCCAGCATGCTTTCTGTGGCATTTTTCAGTTTGCTGAATGCTACAGGTTTTCAGATTCCACTGTATATGAAATTCGGAGTAAATATTTGTCAAGTTATGATATATTAAAAAAAAAAAAGAAAAATAATGATTGAGGTTATTTTTATAGCCACACACAGAGAAAAATAGTAGAGGGAAAAAAGACTCTCAAATCATCTTGAGACTTGAGAAGGTAAGAGTTACCTCCTTTAAATTTATTTCAAGCCCTGGAGGTTTAAAAATATCCACTATAACTAAGAAAATTCTGAATGTATCTATTTAGCAGAGGCAAATAAAGTTGTTGCTAATGTCATTATTTTTGGAAAAATAAAATAAATTCATATTGTACACATAGTTCTTTAAAGTTTGCCGTTCTTCTAGAGCAATGCTATTCAGAATTAGCCTGACATCATCCTAATGAACAAAATATTGAGTAGTCTGCAGTAAAAAATGTGTAAGCTATATCTGGAGCTCAATGACTAAATTTCTCTAGTGCAAATCCTTCTCACCTTAGTCACAAGAGCAGTTTTTATGACTTTACTGCCTTGTAGAGTATGGTATAAGGGTTTAGTAATTGTTATCAATCCATGTATTTGTCTAAACAAAAAACCATAGCAGTTCACTGTTCACTTGTTCTGCATTGTACATTTGTCATCATCCTTTACTGGTTTTGGTTTTTAAGAAAAGGAATTAATTGTGAAGTAGAGATATGCAGGCTCCTCCATCTGATTAATTTGTGGAATTTAGACTATAAGCAAAATCGTAAGTATAGAAATATATGAAGTGAAATAACTGCAATTAGGGACCTTGCTGGGGCATCATTTGTAGAAGTATCTATTTAGAGTGATTTGGAGCCCTCTGTAAATTGGGATTCTTCAACCCATACTGGTGGGTAGCAAGCACATCAAAGGTAGGCTGCACATTTCTACTGTCAATCTTCAAAGCTAAGCGTATACTCAATAAAAACACCTGAAAAGAATCTTCTGCAGACTCTTAATACTCCAAGGTCAATCTCTCTAATTTGTAAAACTTATATGTCATTTATATTAAAGAATAATGTAATACAGGCAAACTCCAAAGTGTTTGTCTCTCTTCTTTTGTTTTGATAGCATAACATAGTGTGTCAGACCTTTAATCAAGTCTTGAAAATTGAACATCTTTAGCATGGTGATAGCTAAAGACAGAATGAGTTGTGTGAAATTCTTTTGTCTCAAGGAACTTTTTCATGCCTAACTTTCATAGGTTTTTTTTTTTGGAGCAAACAAATACAGTCTTTTTATAGCTGTCGTTTATTCAGTAGTAAATAATTGGAAACAATTATAACTCACTATAGCTATTACACATAAAAAACATGTTTGCACTCTTCTGAGCTGTCTTCTTCACATAGTAGCCAATGATTTCTCTGCTTTCTATCTGTTTTTCTTCTGGGTTTCACATTTTCAGAGTGTTATTTTTAAATAAAACAAACAGTATATTATATTTTTCTTTCACTGAAGGGAAAACCCTCCAGAAAATCAGCAGTTATGTTTTTTTCCTTTTAGTTCTTGGTTGGATATCAGCTATTGTGCAGACAGAGACTTCATGCAGAAAACTAAGCACTGGCACTTCAAGTGAGAACAAAGGCATTGTCTTAGCTCGAAAAATTCCACAGGGCTTGTATGTACATGGTTACAGGAACAGATTCACACAACAAATAATAACAATTACATAGAGCATCATATAAACATATGCACAAGCTTTCCATTTCTCCATCCATAGTTTTAAAATAACACATACTGGGACTTTTCTTTCAAATTAGAACAAACTTTAAGTCCAGAAGAAAATACCTGAGTTTGGTCCTCATCTGTAGGATTCATGATATGCCTCCTCTCAAGCTTGCTGCTTGCTGCTAAAGCACAAGTTATTTCTCATAAAATACATTCCCTGCCAACAACCAAGGGCTGCAAAGACTTTCCTGATTCCCAGTCTTGCTCAATGAAACAGAATGAGCAAATCCTATAACAAGACACCTAAGCAAGATCATGACAAATTTTAAAGGTAAACGCACTGTTGGTTTTCCATAAATTGTGCAGCCACACTAGTGATGTTTGACTGATAGGATTCTAACCACACACAGCATCTGCAGAGACTTCAAAGCAGCAGGAAGACCAACACTTTTAAAACTACTTCTCATATAAATACAAAACAGATGGCCCTTCCACTTAAAAACAAAACAAGGAAAGAAAAAAAAGAAAGAAAAAAAAAAGAACAAACACAATCCATAAACAATTGGATGGAAAGAAATAAGAGAACTAAAGCAGAAAGCCTTTGGGCCCAACAGTGCATCCTTAAATTCTTCGTAAAGTATGAAGATAGTAAATGGCCACAACTGTTGGACTCAAACACATAAAGAATAATACCCTTGCTTCCTGGTGCAGCCTAAAGCATTTTATCCCTTACTTCCAGCAAGGGTGTGGCCATCTTTTAGTCTGGTTTCTCCTAAAATGCACCAGGTTATGGACAGTTACCATACACTCAATTACTGATGTATACATGACACTAAATCTAATTTCATTTCCAGGAAAGGATCAGCTCTTTAATCCTTGGCATCAGTTGTTGCTCTCATTTCCAGGACCATACGTTTTTCAGTTGCCTTCACAAAATGTTTCTAAAATCCTCTAAGCACAAGGTCTGGCAGCAGGTCTTTGGCCCATAATTTGGTTTGGGGTCTTTTTGTGTTTTTGGTTTTGTTTCAGGGTTTTTTTTTTTGTGCTGCTAGTGAACCACTCTGCTACAATCTATTTCTGCTTACGTTAGCTATTTTTGAAAACAGAATTTTCTACCTCACACTCATATGTAAAAAATAGGATAAAGCTGACAAATTGTGTTTGTTCAAAGCAAGTGTTAACTTAATGCATCTCTAATATCATATGCGAAGTAACTAAAAAACATTACAGGCTTTCTGATCCCACCACTACTCTGAAGTGCCATCTAGTGTCATTGAGGGACAGTAACAAAGTTACTGTTAACTAGAGAAAACCAGAAGGAAAAAGGTTTATGAGGCTTTATGAGAAGAGGGTACCCAAATTCACATACTCTGCTGTTTTGGTTTTCTATTTTTATTAAGCCAGAGGTGCACAGCTGTGAAATCAATAGCCTTTTTGTACACCCACAATCAAATATGCTTGCTTTGAACAAGGATTTGTTTTTGCTCATTCTCTCTGTGTGCACACATTGCTCTGAAGTCAGTTTTGCTTCAGAGACTGGCCTACATCTGTGTTTTTTGGGCTTTTTTCAAAAGAGTTGCCCTAATTTAGCTGAAAGTAGTTCATTCAATAAAAAGGAAAATAAATTAAAGAGTCATGTTAGTGAAAAGTTGCAGAGCACTGAAGGGGAAACAAGGGCTGTGAGATAGATGTTCAATATTATCTGCCTCATCTTCAACATGAAATCGTAAAATTAAAAGTAGTTGATAATTTTTAGCATAAAATATTAACTTAACAATGCTCCAGCAGCTCCATCTGCAAAAGAACAAAGTTTCTGTGGATGTCCTGAAAAGGCACAAAAACTGTTTAGCTGTTTGGATTACACTCAAGACAAACACTCAAACAGCTAGACTCATCAATGGCTACATTTTAAGTGACACAAACCAGCCTTTGGCCTCCTGCCCTGCTTCCTGCTCTGGAAGTTCAGGGCTGTTAGTGTGCCATAAGTGCATGAGAGGATCAGTCTGGATACAGGCACTACAGAAGGCTGCTTACCCTGCCTGTTAAACTGCACACGTTCCCTTCTGAGATATAAAGATGTGGTTTCTTCAAAACTGCTTTGTCAGCCAGTTTCCTTGCTCAATGTGTACATTATGCTGCTTGAAAGCTTTGGAGATTACCTCTATGTGGGTGTCTTAAGTCAGCAGACCAGAAGAATGTTAATGCTTTGTTACTGCCTGCTTGAATTGGACTTAAGTCTGTGGGAGAAAGAATGGACAAAACTGTGAGAAATTGTGTTGTTCTAAATATATCTATATGCATGCATATAGATATATATATATATAAAATAAAAATTTTTTTTCGACTACAGCAACAAACTAATAACAAAATTATAACAGTGTGATGAGAAGCAGTGATGGTTGTGTTTCTATATCCATCTGCATATCTGCAGCATGAAACACAGTGAAGATGCTTTTGAAAAGCAGCAATAATTGTAGGCCTTGCATCTGCAAACACTTATCCACATGAATAGCTCCAATATTTTCAGTCAGAGGAACTGAAAAATACAGATGGGCATCAATTTTGAAGAGAAATTTAAAAAAAGATGCTGTCCACTCTTTAAATACAAAAGGCTGTTTTTAAACAAACCAAAAAAACTGTCTATACCACCTTCATCCAGGAAATTTTTGTCCCAAGAAATGTCCCAGGTATTGTCTTTGGCTCACACCCAGAAGGAGAGAAGGTGAATACTTGAAAATGATGATTTCTAGTTATAGATGGCATGATGTTTTGTTTGGATGCACAAATATTAATCGATAGGCTATGTTTCTCCTAGCTGTTGGCAGAATGGACAGTAGAATATGTACTGCTTTATTCTGGATATTCCCTGGATGAGGAGATAGAATGTACCCTCAGAATTTTTGCTGATGATACAAAACTGGGAAGGAGGAGTTTTGCCTGATACAGCTGAAGGCTGTGCTGCCATTCAGTGGGATCTTGATAGGCTGGAGAATTGAGCAGAGAGAAATGTAATGAGGGTCAACAAGGGCAGGTGTAGGGTCCTGCACCTGGTAAAGAATAACCCCAAGTACCAGCACAGGATGGTGTAGAGAGCTGCTAGAGAGCAGCTCTGCAAGAAGGAACCTGGGACCCCTGGAGGATGAAGTTGACCATGAGGCAGCAGTGCCCTTGCAGCATGGAGGGCCTATGGTATCCTGGGGTGCAATGGGAAGAGTGTGGCCAGCAGGTGGAGGGAGGTGATCCTGCCCCTCTGCCCTGCCCTGGTGAGGCCAGTCCTGGTACTGTGTCCAGTTCTGGGCTCCTCAGGACAAGAAAGAAAAGGAGCTACTGGAGAGGGTCCAGTGGTGGGGCACAAAGGTGGTTAAGGGACTGGAGCATCTCTGTTATAAGGAGAGACTGAGCGAGCTGGGCCTGTTTGTCTAGAGAAGACTGAGAGGGGATCTCACTAATGCATGTAAATATCTTAAAGGTGGGTGTTAAGAAGGTGGTGCCAGACTCTTTTTGGTGGTGCCCAGTGACAGGACAAAGAGCAATGGCCGTAAAATAAACCACCAGAAGTTTCATCTCAACATGAGTTGCACGAGTTCCTGTTCAACCTGCTCTAAGTTGCCTTGGCAGGGGAGGTGGACTGGATGATCTCCAGAGGTCCCTTCCAACTGTGAGTCTGTATAAAAGATGACAGTTTACAAAACCTTCTATGTTCATCTTTAGCATGAAATCAAGCAAAATTTTTCCAACTCTTTATGTTACTGTCTCAACAGCCTCGAAGTACATATTTTATGATAAATCCTATTTACATCTTTTATTCATTTTCAACTATTATGTTAGAGTATATATTATAATTGAATAAAAAAGCCTTAAGGATTTTGTTGCTGTTTTTGGAACTACAGTTTTATACAAGTTACATTATTGTTTCCAGATGAAGACTTAAATTGAGATAAATTAGGCTAGCCCTGCTCTACAGAGTGATTTTTGAAAGTGTTCAAATCCCTATATAAAGGCATGGAAAATAAGGACCATGTGTCTGCTACTAAGCGCATGTAAGAAAGCCCTTTCAACAGGAAAAACTCAGAACCAATTAAACCCAATCATGTAGCATTCTGATGCTGAATCCTTTAATCTTTTAATTTCAAGGTATTGAATCTTTGCAGGAATCAAAATCTTGTAAAGAATAAACCAAATTCCAGAGTGTAGAAAAAAAATAAAAGAAATTTAAAGATGTATAAAATAATCCTGACATGAAAGACAGAATAATTCTAACTACTGCTTGCCTATGCTAGAAACTCTAGACAACTGAAATGCTTCAAAAGGCTTATTCTCTTCTGAGAATAAACCTTCAGAGGTTTGTCCATACACATCATTCTTACATGGAAGGAAAACATGGACACATTGCAATGAATTCTTGAAACAAAGCACTGCCTTTGAAATGTTGGCTAACAGAGAGCAATGGAGATCCTAAATCTCGAGTGACTTAATATTCCATCATGCCATCATGAAAATGAAAAAAAAAAGATTAGCCTTTTGACTATATTTTCGTTTTCTACCCTTTACTGCTCATTTTCAGCACCAAATTCTTTAAAGACATGCCAACCTTTTTTTTTATACACAGGGAGCCTCTGCATGTGTAGATTACAGAGAGATAGAGAAGATTGTGTGAATTTCTGTTTAATAGATACAGATAATTGGATTGTTATGGAAAAACTTAAATAGATTATCTCTTTACTGCTGTCAAAGGACTAAATTACAATGAAGTGGTAATACTCCCTTTGAACTTCCTTGTTAGAATTCTCACACACAGGATTGTCATGTTCCCTACATCTTAGACAGAGGGAATGGTCTCAAGCTATGAAAAAAATGCAGCTGCCTGAGGATTTTAGATTATTCTGCAGAGCTGTGAAACAAATAGCATTAACAGGAATAGAAGAAGACATGTCCCATTTACCAAAGCTCTGTCCTACAGAGGAGGAAGTTGAGGATGCTTCCAGCCTGGCTCTGTTCTCCCTCACATTTCGAGTGAGGAAGATGAGATAAAAGTGCTTTCTAGCCCCTTGGTTACCTCATGGACAGCTTCTGGGCTGGTATGAGAGCATGTGAAGTAGTACATGAACATATGTGAACCTCCTGAGGATTGAAGCAATCCCAGTATTGGTACAGACTGGGTGATGAATAGACTAAGATCAGTCCTGCAAAGAAGGATTTTGGGATACTGGTGGATAAAAAATTGGATATGAACCAGCAATGTGCACTTGCAGCCCAGAAAGTAAAACATATCCTGGGCTGCATCAAAAGCAGCCTGGCCATCACATCCAGGGAGGTGATTCTGCTTCACTTTCCTGAACACCCCACCTGCAGTTATGCATGCAGTGCTGGGGTCCCCAGCATAGGAAAGAGCTGATAGAGAGAGACTAGAGGAGAGCCACAGGAAGGGTCAGAGGGCTGGGGCACCTCTCCTTCAAAGACATGCTGAGAGAATTGAAATTGTTCCGGGGAAAAAAAGGCTAAGGAGAGATATTATTGTGGCCTTTCACTATATAAAGAAGGATTATGAGAAAGACAGAGACTTTTTACCGGTGACAGGATAAGGTGCAATGRTTTTAAGCTGAAAGATTGTAGAATTAGTTTGGATATAAGGAAGATATTCTTTAAATTAAGGCTGGTGAGACACTGGAACAGGTTACTCAGCTGTGGATGTCTCATCATCGGCAGTGTTCAAGGCCAGGTGGGATTGGGCTTTGTGCAAACTGGCCTCATGGAAGGTGCCCCTGTTTATTGCAGGGAGGTTGGACTAGATGGTCTTTAGAGGTCCCTCCAAACCAAACCATTCTGTGATTCCAAATGCAATATCAGGGCCCTGAGTACACCCGTAGGCCCTTGCTGCCACAACCATCTCTTCCAGAGCCTCTGTCCACCTAGACTTCTACCACTCATTGTCCAGGAGCTACATTCAAGCTCAATTCCTTGTCCTTTCCCTGAGCTTATAGCTGGAATTCAGCAGGAGAGCAGCTGTGCAAGGGGAGGGAACCTGGGAGCCAGCAGTTACACAAGGCAGGGCAGCAGCCTCAGGAGCAAGGTGACAGTCCCACAGCACCCAATGAAGCACAGCAAAGCTGTTTGGGTGACTGCAACCATGGTGGGCCAGCCATCCAGCAACAGATGCCCACTGAGAAGGCAGGCTTAAGGTCCAGCCCGGATATCAAGTCAATAATGTAATGCCAGGTACAAAACTAGGCACAGCATACCTACAATAGAGCAAGGACCAGGATTCAGCTTGAATACAGCTGCTGGGCAGTGGGTGGAGGCAGTGTGGCTGGAGAATGTGGATGAGGCTGGAATAAAATCTTCAACATCACCTGAGTTAATTAGGAACCCAAACTCTGTTTTCCAAGGCCTTGGAAGGCACATTTCTAAAAGTGTTTTGTGGTGAGTATGTGACAAGTCGTTAGTGGTGGCTTTCCAAAGAAGGATTTCCTGCTAATTGGTAAAGCWAACACCTTCTTCCCTTCACCAAGCTTTGAATCAAAATGTTGTGGGCTATCACCTGCACATTTATTCCCTACTTGCTTGAAAGAATGACCCTGATACAGGCTCCCTGGAAAAGTAACCATTCTGAGACAACACATATCTGATGCGTCTCAGGGTTATTCAATTATGGTTGTGCTATAAAGTCCATAATAATGGCAAAGATTTAACTGCTAAAATACAGTGTAAAACCCTTCCCTTTATGAGTAAAGTTATTACAAATATGTGATCCTAGGTCTCATTCTATTTTCATGAGACTGAATAGGAGCAATGGGTTTGCTACACCACAACTGACTAGTCGTTATTATCTGTGTCTATCTAGAAGTTTCTTATGGGCCAAGAAAATGACCTAAATTATTGTGTTGCTCACTGGTACTGCTGTAGCTAAGTTTGTGTCAGTAGTTCTATGTGAAACTAGCTTTTCTACTTAAATATTACTCTGCTAAATCTTGGAATCAGATCTTGTTTCTCCTTTGAAAATTAAAAATAGTCCATGTATCTTCTTCAAAACCTTAGTGTAAAGCAAAAGTGGTATATGAATACAACCACACACATGCAAACACACATAAATTTTGAGAAAATGGTGGAACTATGAAATTATAATTTGATAAAATTCAAATTGTGTATAAGGGCATGTCAGAAACCTCCGGACTTGAATGTCTACTTTCTTATTTATGGCTTAGGTTATATTCCAGAGTCTAAAGATACATTTGTGTTATTAAGTGAAATCATGCCATTTTCCACATCTGGAACATGACTTAGCCCCATCTCTGTTGTAAGGCTTTCTTGCCTCATGAAACACGGTGGCTTCATTTAAGCTCTCTGGTGAGTGTGATAAGTCCCAAACSCTGTTCAGTTCAGGCTAGAATCATGCAAAAATCCATTCTAATATACWAATACTGCGAAGAATAACTTGCCAGGGTCAGGGGCATTATGTGATTTACTAGYGTAGGTAAAGCCTAAAGGGGAGATAAGTCACTGATTTCCTTTTATACAATAATTTTTTTTGTGACATCAATATTTTGCATTTATCTACCCAAATATTGAAAATGCTGTTAATCTGCCCGCTATCTGAATGCTTTCCTTACWTTTTCTTCTCGGTCAGTTGTAATGCTTTCTGCAATCCTTCACGGTAAAGTGTATCTCTGGTTTTTTTACATCTTTGAACAGCTGATAATTTGGAGTTCTGATCTGACTGAGACTTTAGAAGAGTTACTGTATCTGATTGCAGTGCTTTACTTTCCATACCCACAATCCAAAAGCCATTGCTAAGAAGAGAGAAGGGAAGACACTCCCTCTCAGTTACCTTTCTATCGTGATTCCAAAAAGATGCAGCATCTTTCAAAATGCTGTTCTGTTTTGTAGCATAATGCATTCATATATATAAAAAAAAATTAAAATGTTATGAAAACATTAGAAGGCTTACTGGGAAGCTAAAGGGCTAGATGTTGATTCCAGTTTTTGGTCCAATTCAGTTTACTATTTAACAAACAGACACACATACAGATAYAGAATTATCCAAATAAGAATACTAGGTGCTTGCTGAAGTCCAAAAAAAATATGAGGTGWAGGAAAAAGAGTTAGGCTAAGTAGACAGAGGTCTGAAATCTATGGGAGGTGAACAAGTTTAATTGGGAAATGCTGTATTCTCCTTAAAACATTGTAGGATGAGGGAAAAGTTAGTGCAGCTGGGCCATTCTTCAGTTGGATGGAGATCAACTTAGACCTTAAACACATTTGTGTCCATTCAAAATCAGTTTATGGACACCTGTGACACAGAATGTCTCAAATAGTTTCTCTCCTTTCCAATATATATAACTTATACTTTTATGTATGAATAACTTTGCTTGACTGAAGAAAAAGAAAACTGTTCAGTGAGGCCTCAGGTGAYGGTCTAATAGAATCAGAGAACTGTCTTCTAAGTTTTTATTTGACCTTTCAGAGGATTGCTTATTTTGGTTGTTTTGCTATTGTGATTTTTASAGGTGGTAAGAAAATGGAAAATACCTGTGTCTTAATAGATCGTGACTGTTTCCAGACTTGTACATCTCATTTTTCTTGGCTCTATTTCTGTGACATTTCCTTCCACATATTCTGCTGAATACTCAGCTAAGAGAAGACTGCACAGAAAACTGTTGGAGAAAATACTACTCAGACAGTTTACAGAAAGTGAGGATATTACTTAGGAGACTGATTATTTCCTGGACTGGATCTCCAAGGGCACAATTTAGGTTCCAAAAGATAAGTGTCTAATGTCATTCTGGATTGCTTATATGTGCCTAGCYTCCTGCTGCTACTTCAGGACAGGACAAATCTCCTCAGTCACAGTAGCCAGACCCCCTTGGCTGTGCTGTACAGCCCAGGGCATGTCAGAGAGCAGTTAGATGTCCTTCCATCAGCTGACTGAAACTCCTTGACAGCAGGCAATTGCCTAAATGCAGATGCCTTGCTATTAAGCACTGTGGGGTTCTTTGCTTTGCCATCAGCTACCATTTGAAAAAGGCACAAGTGTTAAAGTTGTCTCCCATAATCTGTAAAGATGAGCTGGACACATGAGAGCCTCTCAAATAATACTAGATGCCCACCTTTAGGTAACAGAATAATGTCATGGTGCCTGTGTTGGGGGACTAAATCACTCCCCAGGCTCCATAACTGTTTATTACATTCCCACTGACCTCAGGGAGTGCCTGGACTCCTGTCACACATGTAGATGACTGTGTTTGCTGTCTCTCAGGACCAAAATGTGAGGCACATCACATACCTGACASCATTTATAATAACATATGGTCTGCATCTCACAGAGAAATTCAGGCAATCTTAGTGAGATATGAGGTGGAGTAACTTAAAAAACAAGTAGCTTTTCTAATGGGAAATTTGATACTGTAAGATGCTGTTAGCAGTGGAGTAAAGCATTAGTAGAATTTCTCAACACTGCACAATTCCTAAGACAAAAGGTGTTTTGTACAGCATGAGGCTAATCCGCTCTGGACCTCCTTATAAAAAAAAAAGACAATTAAATCACTGGATTGGAATCTGTGGTTGCCAAAGCTGACCATTTAATTTGGCCAAAACCATATTTCCATCCAGTCTTTCAGAGGAGCTCAATGTCTCCAAACAGGAAAAGGATGAACAAATTTGTCTGAGAGGAAAAAATTGTAAGAAAAATAAGAATACCTGTACTTCAAAAGAATTTAAGAGTGTGTCCTCAAATACCTCTTCCTTCTTGGTATAATACCCCAAAAAGGTCAGTTTCAGCCRTAACTTGCTTGGTTTCAGTTGAAAAAATGTAATTAGAGGGGAAAAAATTGTAAGACATGAAGAAAAAAGAAAGATTAAGTATATGTAATAGTGTCTCTGTACATTTTAGTAATAAGGAACAAATAAAAGAGTTTCACTGAATATATCAGTGACACTCAGATAGCATGGCTGAAGAGTGTTGGAAGAAGACGGAGTTTTTGATGAGGAAAATAAATTCTAGTAAAGTTATAGAAGCACAACTAGAGACACACAAGGCAATGGTTAGCAATGGAATATGAATAAAAATAATAATTGTTTCTCTGCATTTGGAGAGAAGTAGATTTGTTTTTTCAGAGTGATGTATTTTTATTATATCATACTCTTTCTAAAGGAAAAAATACCAAACAAAAATATTTGTTAGTGACAATTACTTTTAGATTTGGTTGTCATAATAGTTTGTACTTAACTCAGGAAGAAATGTAAGAGTTCTTTGGTTCCTTTACAGTCCATTTTCATGAGCCTGGCAATACCAGAACACTGATGTGGTGTTACTGTTCATGGACTTTAAATAGGTAGATGCTCTCTCTACTTCAAGGCTATTAACCTGCCACCAGTCCTAGCGAAAAAAATGTAAAAATCTCATGCAGCATTCAGTTGRTAATGAACTAAGGGACAGCTAATGTCAAAATAGATATTAATAGGTAGACAATGATATAATAGATATTATCTAGTAAGCTTTACTTGCCCCAAGCTAAACTTGGTAAAGCGTCTTCTGCAGTTGCAGTAGATTTGTCCAAGATGCTTCATTTTAGAAATGACAATGGACAGTATTTTTAAAAGCTGCATATTAAGTGGCTCCCAAACTGTCTCACCTTCATGGCAAAGACGATTTATCACTTAGTGGATTTGTTAAGTCCAGAGTCACATAAACTAGCAGAATGCCGAATGCTGTATTCTGGTTACACAGTAGAATACAGATGATTTAACAWTCTTTCTGGCCTTAAACTGTAGTGAACTGAATGCAGACAGACATTGATAATACTTAGATTATGGGAAGGTGTTTAGTAGGATTTACAAACAATAGGCAGTGAACTAACCAAGTTTGCCAAGTCCAGCTCTTCCTTTTCCATAAATTATCTGTACTGTTTACAATACCGAGATGCTGCTATAATTTTCACCTGCAACCACAACTCTCCCACAAATTCAACAGCTCCTTGAAATACTCTTGGATTCTTTACATTGGGAATCATTTGATTTGTGTCATGCTCCAGGGCCACTTAATTTTCTGTTATACATGCATCAGCAGATTTTAAACTCTATGACGAAACATACAGTATATATTAAGGAGTCTGGTTTAAAAACAGACCCTTGCCTTCATGTTTAGTCCCCATGATAAAAAAGCTTTGATGAAGTTTTGAATCAACTCAAAGGAATTTTGCTGTTGACTATTTGAATCAAATGAAAAACAGTCTGAAAAGCAACGGAGAGGAGGATAACAGTGCTAAAATATAGACACTSTCAAGTTTGAAGCAAAACAGTGAGCAGTCTTTCAGAAGGACAAAAACAAAGATTCATGCTCAACTAAAATATCTGTTGTGGTCTGCTAATGGGTTGTAACACTATTACCATTTTTGTAAGTTTCCAAAGCTGGTATTTCCTTTTTAGGAGAAATGAAAAGAAAGATTTGGATCACCACAAATTTTGTAATGCTTATAGTATGTGCTCTAACACTTTCCATTTAACATGCAAATCCAGTGTAGAGGCTGAAAAAATAAAATTTCAATTAGGAGGAATGGAAGTTTTCAGATGAAAAAATAAACACCTACAGCCTCCAGAATCTGGAACTGAACTGTTTTTAGTGGAACTCGTTAAATATGAGTCAACCTTCAGTAATATTTTCAAAATGCTGCAGAATTTTACAGAAATACTTAACTAATTATTCCTGGTGATTTGAGCCAACATAATATTTTTGTTTATTCACTATATATAGGCTAACAGGCTGTATATTTACTGTTTAGAGACATAGAAGACATAATGTATAAACACTAYGTCACCTCTTTATAATTAAGTGGCTTGCTGCAGGTCATCCATGGAACAGCCTTTTCCCTTAATGGAGGTTTTTTAACCCCTGCTGCAGGTAGCCAAATAAAATGAGCTAACCTTCATTTCATCTTGAGAGTAATATTTAATTTAAATTCTGAGTGATCAGAGGAAAAACCTCACTACTCATTTTATAGTTGAGTAGTTTATACTCAKCATGAATAGTTCAACAAGGGATTTTTCTGGGGCTATATGTTCTCATGACACAAATACTCTGCTCCTCATATTGGGCACCCAAATCTCTTGGTTCTGTGTACCAGATGTGTACACAGGTTTAAGATGAAAACAAAGCAGCAGTTGGTTTAAATAATATCTATTAGGTTTCAGTAACTTGAGTCTTTTTGGAAAAAGGGTATTAAAAGCAAATAGCTTGGGAGGAACTTCCATTTATGCAGAAGTTCATAGAAGCTGTAGAGAAGGCAGTTTTACAAGAGAGAAAAAGCAAAGAGGATATCATTGATGAGTGTAGAAACAAAATAGTGACACTGTAACTCGACAATGTTTGAAGGCTGGATCTCAGCCACTGCAAATTGATACACTTGCAGTGAGTTCCGCTTTCAGATTCTTTCATTACAACCTATCAGACTTGGCCATCTCCAGGCAGGAAAATATGAATTAAAAAAAAAGGAACTTTGGATCACATAAAAGAAATATTACTATTCATGTATCACAAGATGAAGAAAATTAGATTATAATAGGTTTTGATCATATTTCCCATCAAAGAAAAATTAATAAATAAGGTTCAAAAAGAAAATAAATTTTGAAGAAAAACTGAAGCACAGTAGTTGTAAAGGTGAACTGTTAATATGTCCTGACATCATCAGCGTGAAGTATACTCATAACCAGTTTACAACTTAGATGACACAGGTGAATTTGCATATTATTTTGTGTATTCCCTGGAAATTAGCTAGACTTCATTCACATGCTRTTTCATGACTTCCAAGAGCTACCAAAAGAACCCCTACACAGAACACAAAATAGGGCCAGAAAAAAAAGAAATCACCCAACCACACTCCCACTCTTTGATGCAGAAGCAGCAATACCTTCATTTGCTGGGTTGTAGTACCTACCTGCTCTCCCAAACAGAGGCTTGTGAGGTAAGAGCTTCATGAGTCAGAACACTAAGATTATGAGAAGCATAAAAATGATGCCAAAGGAACAGTATTAAATAACTGTGGGGAGATAGTAAAAATCTTACTAAAAAGGGAGGAAAATCTATTGGTTTATATCTTAACTTTGGAAGGCATGTGATTCTTCATCTTGACTGTGCAATWTCCATACCTAATTTAAAACAGTCAGCAAGACAGGAACTACATGAATGAATGAGTGTCAGCTGAACTTTATATGACTCAAGTTTTTACCATATGTTAATTGCAAAATATCAACAGTTTGCTTAATACAATTTGTAAGTTATGAAGATATGCATGTTTTGCATTTCTGTTATCAGAATGAGAAAAAGGATGTATACCAGGTGTACAGAAAAACTGGTGCATAAATACAACTGTGCCAAAAATATATTAAGCCTGGATTATCCTGTACTTGCAGCCAATGTACAATTCTATTTGTACAGCAAATGCAAAACTACACCTGTTACTGAGAGTTCAAAATATTTATTAATTTATCATAATATTTGGCTTGTCCTTCAAAACAAATCCATAGTCAGAGAAAACACAATTAGTGCCTTTCCTGTGATTTTTAAAATTCTCTTTACAAAAATTATGCTTCATTGCTCACCTTGATACACGTTCTTCCACAGAGCAAACCTTGGTATTACGTTAAAGGTTATCTCTTTCTGTATGAAAAATACTTTTTTATTCCAACTGAGCTCTTGCTGAGTGCTCCTGCTTGTTGCTACATTTGTAGTCAAGTCAGAGTTTAGGTTTCCTTGGTCAACTAAAGCTAATGAAGTAGTTTTCAGATAAATATCATTCTGTGCATGAGAAACTCCATCTGGTCTCCATTTGTCCACACACAGAACAACAGCAGCTTTGTCCACTTCTACATTTCTGATACCATGTAGTCTCTCACTTAGATTAACTCACTATTGTAATCCCACTGCTGCACATTCACTTCTTGGCACCATTCAAATAGTAATGTAGTTATGATCTGTCACCAACATGTTTCCCAGTGTGTGAATGGTTCTCCCACACCAGGGAGACAGGCATGATGTCAGAACAGCCAAAAGCATAACGTTCACTCCCTGTGGGCTGCACTGGTACATGGTAACATGCTGTGTTGAGCACTTTTGTTTGCTAATTGTGGCACTGCAGAAGCACAGAGGTCTGTAATTGTTTGGTGTCTTTCCCATTCTTGATGAAGGGCACTGGCTTTTCCCGGCTCCCAGTAAACTTCACTGCTGTGGAAACTAACAGGCATCAGCAGCAGATTTTGGGAGAAGCTCACATTCAGCCTCCTCTTCAGGAAACTGTTAGGGYTCTCCAGCCCAGACACATTCTGTTCCATGACTTTTCATAAAGATAGTAAGCTGAAAATGAGCAAAATCCCTGAATTTCTACCCCCAACAATAAGAGCCAAATGCAGTTAAACATGCAAGACACTTTAAAATGACTTTTGCRTGCTTTCTAGATGCACATTTGACATTTGTCTTTACCCAAATCTATGAAAAAAGATGCCTCTCATTAAAAGGAATACATCCTCCATTTAGAGATAAGGGAAGGTTCTTATGGAAGCATTAAGATCCACTTTAAACAGTTACTTTCTTAATGCATTATTTTTCGACATTGCCTGGTGAAAGTAACATCTCATCCAAACCTTAAGATGCATTCTTGAACTACATCCATGGAATAAGAAACAGACAACATAAAGCTGAGTAGTTCCAGACTCTGAAAAGCAGGAGAAAGTTGTAAATGCAAAAATGAACAAATGTATGAAGTGAGTTTACAGAAACTGCTGAAAACCCATTCCTGGGATGTGTTTTTCTTAAACAAACATACATTCAACCACCAAAGAAAATCTCCTGACCAAATCAATTCCAATGATTTGCAGAAGAATCTTTGAACTCAAGTATGTAATCTTTGAACTCAGTATGTAATGTGGAAAAGGGTATGATTCAAAGATAATATTTGAATCTGATCCTTAGGCTAAAGTTTTTATTAAGGATATTTTACTGTGGTCATAAGATAGTTAAAGAAAAAGGCAGAAAAATGAATGAGTCACTTGGCTGAAGAAGAACAGCAGCATTGAGGTCTGAGTGCTATGTGTTAGCTCATGTCTAGCAGTATAAAATAAGTTGGAAAACAAAAGCCTGTTTGCAATTCATTTTAAAATCTAGCATGTTAGAATACAAAAAATTCTTGTATAAACCTATGGCTTTTAAACTTTCTCAGGTTTGTGAAAGATCATTCTCTGATCCCACAGGAGGAACAGATGGGTTGTCCTTTTACGAAATATGGTATCCACCTGCACTTCATTAGAGCGCTGCATTTTTGTACATGCCACACCACAAGATCACCATGATGACATAGCAGCTTCAGAGAACAGCGTGACTAGGGCTTTTTTTTTTTCCCCTCTTGTAACACAGAGGATCTGGCAGACTTTTACCTCCTGACACTGTTTAGAGCATATATTGGTCGATACAGCCTCTTATTGCATCTGCTCTGGGAATTAAGGAAAGCAGCTTCAAGGCAGTAAGGTAAGTGCTGCTGCATGTTTTAACGGTAATGTTCAGCTGTTTAAATGTAGCTGCAGTGGGAACGTGAAAACATGACAGAATAAGTTTGCCAATTTGTAAATTGAGCACAAATCAGCAGTTGCTTAGTCGATTCGCTTTCTCAGTTTCCTTAAAACAACTTCACATATTTTGTACATCAGTGTTGCAATTTTTTACAGTCTGTTTTGTTCTACTTCCAAAAAAGATTTGATATACAGTACAAAGAAGCTTGTAAGAGTACTCACTGTTTACTTTTTCATTCATATTAGTGAGAGCTCCGTAAACCCCATTTGTTAAATCATTTTGTTTCATTCTACAAAAAGACAAGGTATCCTGGTATTTAAATAATTAATCACATAAACAATGAGAGGGAAACAGTAGGTATTTTAAAATTTCTAATTAATTTTAAAGCACATTTTAAATATACTAGTGAAACTTTTAAAAAATATAATCTTCTGCAAACTGTGTGAGAAGTTAAGCTACAGAATTGAGRTTGATTGACTGTTAATTTTATATTTGTTTTGTTTCACCATAACTTTGTAGTTAAGGAAATATAGACAAAGTCAAACATAGTTTGAATAGTATGTCTACTCTAAGGTAGCAAGCATTTTTCCAGAATCATGGATTTATCATTTAGTATGTTTTGGCAAGTTGCCTGAGTAACTTCACAAATATTTTCACAGGTATTTTACAACACAACTGCTTAGAACAGGCGCAGGCAATTAGTTAAAGCATGTTTATGTTGTAAGATAAATGTCTAAGAATATATTCTGATTTTATCTGTTGGATTAATGTAGTTCAGTGCAACAAATGAGCATGATCTATCAACTTTTTACACTTCTGACAGAAACATTCAGATACCTGACTGAGAAATGTATGAATAACGCAAGTCAAATACATTGCATATTTACTTTGCTATTTTATGTCACACGCATGCCTACATGCCCTCGAACTATGGATTTGTCACATATATTCTAAAACATTGTTGATAAATTAATTCAAAACACTTGCTATCTAACATTTTAATTACTTCCAGGGTTCTGCAATGCAGTTAAACTTTGTACACTATTTAAAGGGTTGTCAGACTATTATATCAATAATGAAACTTAGCATTACAAATATAATTTGAAACTAGAAGAACAATAGAATTTGAATTTAAAACGTCTATGTTATTTTAAATCTATAAAATTAAGGAGGTGCGTAAAAAATGTCACTTTAAAGCCAAAGAGTGTAGTCCAAGAAGTTCATTACACTCTTTTTGTACTTTGAATACAGAAGCACTTGATTTCCTTTCTTTAATGTTCAGTACSTAAATAGCAGTGGATTTTGAGATGAATTGTGTTACTGCAGTCTTTGCTTTCAGACGAGCTGTACTTATTCATACCAGCAGGGGACTAAAGGTTGAGCTCATGCTCATGTTGCATGTTCTCATGCAGTAATGAAAGACAGACAAATAAAATTACACTGAAAACTAATATTTCAATGATTATCCTTGGGTTTGTAATTAGGTAAATATGATGGRACCAACACCATGGAGACACTATGCAATCAGACTCCTTTTTCAGGGGACAGCAGCTTAATATCTAGCAGTGGGACTTTGTGGGTTATTGAATGGAGGTAACATATGAACATTTTTTTAAAATTCTTTGTGCTGTGCTGAATGAGATAAACAGGCCCTGCCTAGAGGTACTTTAAATGAGATTGTTACCTCACTAGAATGTGATGTGGCTTTTATCAGTCAATAGAAGCAAAGACATTTAGAATTAGAGAAAACTTTGTAGCTATGGCCCTGCACTTTAACATTAAGTCCTCTGTGTAACAATTCCAAAAGCAAGACTAAYTTAGTCCGCTGGAAGACTGCCCAGATCCGAGATCAATGTCTTGTGGTCTGTTTACRGGCTTCACATTCTTTCTGAAACTACTTGAGAAAAAAAAGGTTTTAAGGATTTTCTTAATCCTCTCATTCTCTGAACAGTAGTTGAGTACTTGGAGCCTTGTCTTTTACTGGTGAAAATCAAAATAAGATTGCTGACTTTRTTGATTGTAGACCTACTTTTCCAGCAGAACATCTATCTAGCCGGTAAGAGGTCTAAACAAGATACTAGTCTTCACAGATTAATTGACATCTTGTGGAGTATCTGATGAGAAAGGTATGGCCTTAAAAAGTTAAGTGACACAACTCATACCGAATCACAAGCAACCCCAAGGACACCTAGGGATGTCCTTTTGCTGTATGTGAACTGAAAGACTAACTATGTGAAGCCAGTGTTTTATTGTTCAATTGATTTAGAATGGGCATAAAATACAACCGACACATCTGTTGTATAGAGAATTTGCAAGAAGATTTTCACTATGTGAAAGTCAGTCATTTCAGATCCACTGTCAGATTCAGTAATTTCAGATCCATTGCACACATATGCAATATTGGTTGTTTGGCATGTTAAACATAATATGCTTTGTATTTCTATTAGTTTTTTTTCTTTAGGTGACTATGAACCTTAGTAGACCATGCTTTACAGCATATAATCCATGAAAAAAGGTGTTTCAAGCTACATGCATCTTAACAACACACGATGCATCAGAACATTGCCCTCAGTTTGAACTTCTCTGTCTCTTTCTGACTTAGGTCAAATAGCCACATGTTTAGATATAAGACAGTTCAGCACATTAGGAATGCTTGATAGAGTTTAAATGGCAGAACTGCCTCTGAACATGGCCTTCAGCAAAACTGAAATCTTCTGTGACAAGTTTAAAAACCTTGTGCTTCATCATCTTTCTTGTAACTTAATGAATGAATGCAGAAAGATATAAAGTAAGTTTTATTTACAACAGCAGAATGGCCAGCAATTTTGCTTTACAAAGAAAGATTATACAAGACAGGGGCAGTAATCCTTATGTGGTAAAATTTCAAATATTGCTGAAAGAGATAAAAAATTAAAGTAATGTCTTGTTTATTCCCTTTCACCATACAGGAACAAGACACGTTAGAAAGATGACTTTAACCTCCCTACCTGTCTTTCTGCTGTTCATTAGTGGCATTTTTTGCCAGTATGACTACGGTCCTGGAGATGATTACGGTTACGATCCTTTCGGGCCATCTGCAGCAGTCTGTGCCCCAGAATGTAATTGTCCTTTAAGCTACCCTACTGCCATGTATTGTGACAATCTTAAGCTGAAAACCATTCCAATTGTACCAAGTGGAATAAAATACCTTTATCTTCGAAACAATATGATTGAGGGAATTGAAGAGAACACATTTGACAATGTAACAGACCTACAGTGGCTGATCCTAGATCACAACCATTTGGAAAATTCAAAAATTAAGGGAAGAGTCTTCTCTAAACTAAAGAACCTGAAGAAACTTCACATTAACTACAACAATTTGACTGAAGCTGTTGGACCACTCCCCAAAACTCTAGATGATCTGCAATTAAGTCACAACAAGATCATAAAAGTCAATCCTGGTGCACTTGAGGGGCTGATGAATCTGACTGTCATTCACCTCCAGAACAACCAGCTGAAAGCAGATTCTATTTCTGGGGCTTTTAAAGGGCTGAATTCACTTTTGTATCTTGACTTAAGCTTCAATCAACTTACAAAGCTACCGACAGGACTGCCTCACTCCTTGCTCATGCTGTATTTTGATAATAACCAGATTTCCAATGTTCCCGATGAGTACTTCCAAGGTTTTAAAACCCTGCAATATTTACGTTTATCCCACAATAAATTAACAGATTCTGGAATACCAGGTAATGTCTTCAACATCACATCATTGGTTGAGCTGGATCTCTCCTTCAATCAGCTGAAGAGCATTCCAACTGTCAGTGAGAATCTGGAAAACTTCTACCTCCAAGTCAACAAAATTAACAGTGAGTTAATTTTACACATATTCATCAATGTTTACCACAGACTAGTTACTGATGGTCAATGCAAGTATCTGAAATGATAGATGAACCAGTCTGAAAATATAGTAACTGTTAGACTGTTAGCACACTGACATTTACCCGACAGCTGTCCACATTCATGTTAAAGACAGATATTTACCTAACAGCTACTCAATATATGTTTAAAGAGAGAAATTTCTGGTTTCATACTAATGTGGATATTATTGCTCAAATTCTCATCTCATCTAAATTGGAGTAACTACACAGAAGCCAGTGGAGTTGTCTGATAWAATTCAGGAAAAAACTGTGAAATGTTTGATAAGTGCAAAAGATGTTCAGAATTCTTAAGTCAACAAAAAGAGAGAGATGTCAGGTGAGGATCTGACTATGGTAACCTTACAGGAGCTGTTAGTCAAAGTGCTGGAGGGAGGAGAAAGGGAGACGACAGCAAACTCATAAGGTAGCAGGCAYGAGACTCAGTGAAAAAGATACATCCAAGTAACTGCATTTGTTCCTTTCCTCCCTTGTCTCATGCAGTATCCCTCCAAACCTGTCTTGAAATCCAAAGAGCTGCCACTGTTCTTTCTTTTCATTCCCRTTTCCCACATCATATGATCAGATGGCAAGCTTTTCTCCATTCACTTATGATTTGAAAAATGTTCCTGCTGAAGTCAAGAAATGCCACACCTTGCATGAGACCATGGAGGTTTCTGCTGAGACAGGGCCTTCACAGGGCTGTCTCCTTCCTGGCATGACCAGGAGGTGTTGCAGAGCTGGAGAGGCATCACCACCATGTCAGAAGCTCTCCAGCTGCACCTCCGTCAGTGGTAAGCCCTGATGGAGAGGGAGATGTGTCATGACAGTGTTTCTCCAGGAGGATTTATATCATTGTGCTGGTTGACATAAAGTAAACCACAAAATCCTCCCTTCTGTTTGCCTTCTTGTATCCATCAAGGGGAAAGAGCAAGACATTTTGAAGTGTTTTGTATTTACTATGTTTCATTTTTCTCAGTGGCATTTTTTTTCTAGTGCATCTCAGTTCCTTGTTTTGATGAGGGGAAGCAATGGGTTAGTGCTTCCCACCTTAGGCACTATGTACAGCAACCTGTGGAACTCTACCAGATACTCTGCCACTCCTAAAATAGCTAACAATGATGATTTTTTAATTTCTCATGAGATATATGAGGCACTTTTCCCTCCTTAGAATGATCTGAGCCTTCTGCAACATATCCAGGTACCAAGCYTGGCTGCTATTCACTTTTTCAAGGACTTCAGAGTCAAGCATTATGACAACAATTTTAGCTTTTCAAGGAAAGCTGCATTTCCAGGGGGATGGTGTGGGGAGTGGCTGTTCACCTGCTACTGCTGTACTGTCATTGCCACTGTATGGACTGATGAAAGAGAATGATGATTTACTGGGTTTTTTCTTTACCATAAAATCTAGCAGTCTTCAATAATCAATTTTCTCAGCTATCTAATTTTACAGGCATAATATACAGTCCCCTAAGATGCTGATTGACAATGTAGGATAAAAATTAATTAGAAATAATCATTACAGTTTAATGAAGTACTAMTATATAGGGCAATCAAGGCCTTTGGTTTTCACCATTCACAACACCTGACCTACAGCTGAGAGCGCTTAGTCTTTTGGAAAATCAAGTTGGTTGATCTCTGAGTATTTAAGCCTCAAAACAATGAYCAGTTTCTTTGTTTAATAAATTACTATAATTTACCAGTAATTTGTGTAAGGATGACTTTAAACAAGGCCAACTTCCTTTCCGTACAGTAGCCCCATGGTACACATATGCAGTGAGAGACCTCTGTATAAGGAGTAATGATAATTTGTCCTAAAATACACAAAAGGTATAATCTTTCAGCTTATGCTTACTCAGTCTGAAGTTCTAATTATACTGAGACCTAACATAAAAATATTTCTCCAGAGTTCTTAACTTACTMTATCTCCCTCAAGGCAAAAAGAAACTCTGCAGGATGGAAAAAAAATGCTAGCATCAGAGAGGTTCAGTGAAACAAGAAGAGGGTCCAAAGATGGACTTCTCCATATTTCATTTGCACTTGTAAGGGATTAAGAAGAAAATTGTTGCTTCCACATGGAAGTAATGGGGTTACACCATGTAAATTGAGTATAAAAGGGGAAATGTGAAAGCGTTCCAGAGGACAGTTAAGAGACTATATATTCTGCTCCAGTCCATTGACTGGATCAGGAAATGCACCATAATTGTGCTTATTCTGATCAGAATTGTGGAGGTACATTATGGCCTTTTATCTAGCTCGCTCCAGCAATTCCCAAAGGACTTTTTTAACATGACCTGTCTAGAAATGTTTCACATGTGATTACTGGACAACAGACCAAGAAAAATGACTATGGAGCTTCAAATTCTGTTAGGATTGCCCACTGTATTTTAAGACTAAAATCCGGTTTTCATCCAATACTTCTTATTCTCTCAGTATCCGGCTTACGCAAGAATTCTGTGTTGGGAAAATATTCGGGAAAAATTCCAGGTACACTGCCTCTGAACTTGAATTTTATAAATTTGGGAAGACATTTTTTCACCTGCAGCATTGATAAGTGTAACAAAAGAGGAGGTAAACTACTGAGATATTTTATGCCACTAGTGCTCTAGTCTCATGGATTGCGGTTCCTCACACAGTTCATACAGGTAACAGCTCATCAAGTGCACTCACAAAACTCACTTATTTTCTGCTAGTGGAGACTTCAATTAAAATGAAACATTTTTTGATATGCTTTTAACAACTGACAATTATATGAGGAGTATAAAAAATTAATACCCACATTCAAACAGTGTGGACCAAATACTGAAGCAAAATCCCACTGAGGTCCCTGACAGAGTTCATTTGACTTCTGTGAGGACAAGATCTCCACCCATTTCCCAAGTGGTTTTAGTCTCATAAACAGACAGCAGAGATCAGAATTTTGGTAACACAGTTAAATTTTGTGGTTTACATGTGTGAAGTTTACATCCTTTGAGTAGTTAACCATCTATCCAGTTTGTATAATCATACCTTCTTTTGCAACCAAATGTTAGCATTTATGCTCAAAAGTAACAATATGGAAAAAAACCCCTAAAATTTAAATTTATAAAGTTTTTAAATGTTTTTCAGCAGCAAAACTATACTTACCATGTAATTCCTGAATGACAAGAAGATGGAAAAAATCTGTATTAGAGTTCATGTTTATTTTAAACTTTACAAATTAAACCCAAGTTATCTGAAGAAAACTGGAACTAAATAGTCAATGGTATAGCCTATACCATAAGAAAATGAGTTAAAATCTCAAGAATTTATGTTTTCACTCAGCAAAATTCCACACAGACATAATCCTATAAACATTTAAGATTTTATGATCTTAACACACAAGAATCATTAGTTTGCTTCTGCTGATACATGCTGAACCAGAAGAGTATCAGAATTGGTCTGAAGTCTTAAAATTTTACTGTATTACAACACGGACTGCCCAAAGGATGCCGTTCATCTCTCACCCTTCCAAAAGAAGGCTGCACACTACACAAAATCTAGGAAATTGCTTTGATTTGCTTTAATCAAATTGGTGATCAAGATCTGACTTTTGAATTACATTTCCTTAACCCCTCTCAAAACAACTTATTTTGTTGAAGATACATGAGTCTTTACCCACTTTTAACATCATATATCTGTCCAAAAATTACCTAAGTTCTTATGCTCTAAAGTGCTGCCTGTACATTTATACTTAGTTTACAAAAGCCATGTTTCATCAGTGATAGAAAATTATTGTCATGCAAATTCTGGAAGAATTCAAGTAGAAGAATGTTAATCCAAAAGTTAATGAGGAGGTTTGAAAGGTACTTCCTCCACTTCCTTTGGTACTACAATTTGATCACATTTTCTTAGGTGAGTTAAGTAGCCAGGTCAAAAAGATACATAAGGTGATTTATGGTTGATAAATCAAATGGCATTTGATTTTGATAATACTAACTTGATGTGTCAGAAATTATGAGGTGCATGAGTTCATTTAACCTTTTAAAGTATTTTCTGTGTGAATTCATCTGATGTCAGTGTTCTGAAGAAGAACGTGTCTCTCAGACTGCTTCTTTAGTAGTTATGGAGCTTTTCAATAGACTAATCCTCTCTCTGACTCAAAGGAAACACAGGTGGGAATGAAGATCCTCTTTGCAAAATTACACAATGTGGTATGCAGGGTGCATCAGACTTATTCACATACATTCTCTCTTGAGGATAGATCTTCTCTGCATGAAAGAGTTCTATATAATGGGTATGTGTGCGCTTTGCATACTGAGTAGAGAACTTCCGTGATTCATGTAATTTCTAGCTTACAGTTAATACTGATCCTMGGATGCAAGACAGATTTCCATTCAAAATCTGTCTGGTATTACGTGAACCAAATAATACCTCAACTGAATGGAGACCACATAAATAATGAAATATAAATTACAATACATATAAATATTTCTATAAGCATTTTTTGCATTTATACTTACCTTCTAATCCTGATGTGGAAAAGATCAACTGCACAATTTAAAAGTAAAACTCTTCTCCAGCCCTAGACCAAATTTCATTTTGAAATAGGTAAATCAAAATGACAGAAATAAAATACATACAAAATACACAGAGACCCATTGGACTGCCTGTTCTTTAGGGTAAGGCTGTATCATGATTTCAATTTCTTCTGAAACTTTTTACTTCCTTCAATATCTTATATAACAGTTTTACCCTTCCATTGTAATGTACCCAACATGACTGATTCCTCTCTCTGCATATCCAGTTTTACTGGAGAGGGATCTTTCCTTTTATCTAAATGTCAGACTAGACCTCTATATAAAATCTGAAGTCTAAAAGTCAAATTCGTACTGGGAGCAAAGGGCATTTGAAAAACTCAGTCCTGAAATTCTGAACCTCTCACAACTAATGGAAAGAACCTCTCCCAACACAAGTCCCTCAAGTTCCAATAAACTTATGGGGATTTACGTGAGTGTAAATGCAAAATATTGAAAATTGTATAATGAATCAAGGTCACAATTTCCAACTGATATCACAAAGAGTAGAGAAATAATCGTTTTGTCCTATTTTTCCTAATTATTAATGTTTTCCTCTTATTTCTGTTCCCTTTGCTTCAGAGTTCCCGTTGAGCAGCTTCTGTAAGGTAGTTGGACCAATGACCTATTCCAAGATCACACATCTGCGCCTGGATGGAAACAATCTCACTCGGGCTGACCTGCCACAGGAGATGTACAACTGCCTTCGGGTGGCTGCTGAGATTTCACTGGAGTGAGATACCTGGGATCATCCAGTTCCCTTCCAGAGGCAGTAACTACAGGAACAACACACCATGATAGTGCTTTAAAATTAGGATATGCCTTAAAGCAAGTGTCAATCTGCGTATTATCCATTCTGTTAATATTTAGCGTGCACTTGGCAACCTTAAAGTAATGTGTGCATATTTTTTACAAACGGTTCTATTTAGAAAGCACAAGAATTACCAAATCTGGTGCAAAATACACCTTCATCTGGGTAGGTGAATTGATGAAAAATATTCAAGTTCATAAAAATCTATATCCATGCATGCAATACATGCCAGCCGGTTCCAGACTCACAGGGAAGTCAGGTGGGTTTCATCATGGGTTATACTGAGCAGTTTGAGCTGGCCTGTGTAAATACAAGATTCCTGTTCATCTTTCCTAATTATCATGCCTTTTATATATTGTTACCCATTACAAATGATTTAACAATCCTTGAGAAATTTAAAATTTATGAAAATATCTGTTCAGAGCCTATGACATTGTTAAATTAATGGAATATGTGAAAGATAAGGAAAAAATCAGGTTAAAAATTGTTTACTCTTCTTTTTGTCATACTTTCATTTAACTTTCATGGTAAGATTTTTATTCATTGCTGGTATAATTGTTATTTCAAAATAAATCATATATACAAATATTTTTATTCAATTACTTGCATGCTACTTTTAACCAGACTGTAGAAAATAAAACATATCAAATAGTGTTCTTTTGTCCATATCATTGTCAACTATGTTTCTTTCTATTATAAAATGAAAAAAAAATCAGGTTAAGACAAGAAAATCTAAGCTATTCTATTATTATTAAAATTTGTTGTAAGGTTAAATAAACTGTTTTCTCTACTTTGAAGTTTCAATATGTTTGTAAACATAATTTAACATGCACCACTACACTTGTGTTGGCCAGTAAATCAATGCCTTATAAAGTTTGATGGGAATCATGGCACTATGAAAACGTGCAAATTARTGTTTCAGTATAGTCAAAAGAACAGTGGAATCTCTCAGAAACCACAGGTGGTGAGTAAAATGCAGCTACACATGGTAAAGACATGGTAGTGTATTCTACCCAGCAATAAATAGTCCAAATATTGTCAGCATCCTGGAACACACTAAAATAAACGTGTTAGTAACTGAGAGCTGTAAGTGGCTTGCTTGCAAACACAGATCATCCCATGGGTACTATTTTCTTTTCAACTACTAGACTATTAAACACTCGAACAGAAACTTTGCTGGTTTCTATAGCAAAAGCAGAAACTATCACCTCTGAAAAAAACCCCAAACCAATTCACACCAAACCCTTTAGTCGGCACGTTGCCAGTTCCAGATGTTCAAAATCAAAACACAATTCACAAAGAAACCCAGGACTAAAACAAAAGGAGACATTCAGAAAACAATAGAAATATTTCTCTCCTCACTTTTTTTCATTTTGGAATTCATAAATGTTGCTGCTTTTTTACCCACATACAGGAAGAATTGACAGTAAAATTTGTTACAAGTAGGCTAGAATTTTCATAGAAGAATGAAGCCTAAATCTGGGGCTTTCTGAACACATCAGAGTGGGAATCACTGTAGGATAGCACCTAGGTGGTATAACATAGAAAAACAAGAAGAAAGTGCATGCAAAACTCCCCAAAGAAAAGAAAAATGTACAGGATATGTTATTCAACCATTTCCAGGGAGCTTTTAACCCAACTGTTCCCTTCATAGAAAAATAAACTATACACTAAGACTTCTAGAGCACAAACTGTTAATGACACTTGTCACCTGATTGCTGTAATCTAACAGCACAACAAAAATGTATTCTTCTTGTCAGCTTGTTTCAGCAAACCAATTACTTTTATGCAAAATGGAAAGGTATTAACAGTGAGACTGAGAACAGTCCACTTCATGATAGATTAGAACTTGTTGAGGATATTTTCTACATACCCTTATGCTGCAAAGAAAGCATCCACAGATGTCTACAAGGCATTCTGATGTTCTGTTCAAGGCATACAATAGAAGGAAGCCCTCTGTCAAAATAGCAAACAGTCCCAACAACCTCCATCAGAAACTAGGGAACCTTTACAGCTTGCCATGAGCACTCAGCCAAGTAAAAGAAAATGGCATTTGGCAGTACATTTTTATCTTGAACACCTCTTTTCTGTGGTTCAGAAATTCATGGTTAGCTGGGGAGATACAACATTGCACAGCCTGCTTGTCATACTATTTTTGAAAAGAAAAATAGAACATGAGATCCTTCTGGTAAAGGAGAGATGGGCCACTATATCTCTTCTTTCATATTATGAGACACACAAGCTCAGGTTTCTGCTTTTGCACTAATGAAGTGTTCTAAACCACTATAGAGACTGTTTAAGTTTGCCATCACTTCATATGTTATAGAAACAGACAACAATATATGTGTTCCTTAGCTCCCATTTTATGAAAGCAACATAAATGATTTTCTAAACACTATGCAGAAATTTAGATGTTGGGGAATACTTAACAGAGCTAATGCCTTGGAAACTGAGCCACTATAACTTGCAATTTCTGCCCTTCCTGGGAAGGAAAGTGATAGACCTCGGTTATAAAGCTCTCAGTATTCTGGAAACTGTAAAACATGATGCACACATCCCTGTTTCCACATAACCTGGTCATACTATGAAATACCTATGCATASAGGTGCAAACATGTCACTTAAAAGTAGGCAACGTGAACGGATAACTCACCTGCAGTAGCATGGAGACAGTGGGATGCGTAAATCAGCCTGAATCTAGGACAACGTACTGTGCAACCCATAGTATAGCTATACAATTTACTTACAACATGTATTCCATGTTGTTTCAGGTCAAAATTTTTAAATATATCATAAAACTTCCACATGAATTTTCATATGGAAGAACACACAGAAATGAAGAACTCTACGAAAGACACGAATTGGAAAGCAGATATAAAAAGGAAACTTTGTTACAAATATAAGGAAAAGAAGTGTTACAACAATATACAAATGCCACAGACAGAAACCTTACCCATGGAATTTTAGGAACTGGTCTGCAAGTGTGTTGCACAGCCATTTGCAAAGATAGAGTTACCTTCCAAGTAGACAAGCATTGCCTGATTTAAAAGATTTTTTTCATATTAGGTTAATTGCAGAAGTTCCCTAGAAGGAACAGGCAGAGACACACGAATTTTTGGACTGCTGGAATAATCCTTCATGCCCTCTACTGCTTTATAAATCCAGCATAGTCAAACAGATCATGAAAAGAGTGAGCAGTTAGCTGTTGAATAGAGCTGTACTTCTAGCGCAAGGAACCTGGCAGGGTTCTATCTCTACTGCAAACCTTTGGTTTTAGTGAAAGGCAATAAATAGGTAATTGCTTAGCATGTACCAATTTATTTGGACAACTGGGGACTAAATGGCAAAACATCATTCAGAAAGGCAGTTTGAGTTGTTACGTGTACAGCTGTAACAAGCATAGATTGAAGATGGAAGAAACTGTGAGATTAAAAAGCAGAGTGAAGTTTGGTGGAGAGCCACTAAGATGTAAGTTAAGAGAACTGTTAAGAGAACTTCCCTCAGCCTTCTTCTCTCCGGGTAATGCCAAGGTACTTCCCTTAGCCTCTCTGAATATACCATATGTCTCAGTCCATGTCTTATTGCAGTCTTCCACTGCCTAAAAGAGTGCTACAGAAAAAGTGTCCAGTTCCGGGGTGCAGGGTCAAAGGGAACGGTGGCAAAGAAAAGGTTCCGGAAAGAGAAATTTGAGCTGGGCATGCAAAAGAATTCTTCAGAGTGAATTCATAAAGCACTGTCACAGATTGCCCAAGGAGGCTGTGGACTCTCCATCCTCAGAAATTTTCATAACTTGCATGGGCAGTGCCCTGAGGGACAGATTTGTCTTTGAAGTTAGCCTTAATTTTAGAAAGAGGTTGAACTAAACAACCTTCAGATGTTTCTTCAAACTTATTCATAATTTCTGTGAATATGAATCCGTGATTCTAAGAATACTAGCAACCAATGGGGAACAATATCAATTTTAATAACCAGTTCTACAGCTGAAGAATTTAGCATGACATTCATGTGGAAAATTTCTTGTTTCAAGTTCCAGTCCATAATTCCAACTCCCATGATTCTCATGGAATCTTAACTCAGCTGACATTTGGATATAGATTCCATAGGCAGAAACAGTAGAATCTTTCTTTCGATACCTTACCTGACTTGTGCAAATCTGCTCCCATTTTAACACTTGGGATTTACTAAGTAGTGGCAGTGAAGTCAGAGATCCATCCCATCTAACTCTCCCACGTGGGATAGCACTGGCAAACATGCTACCATCCTAATGGACAGAGTGCTCATGGAGGACATTTTGGTTCTGAATTGTTCTCCAGATTTAGACTAAAAAAGTTAAAAGACTTAGGTTAGGTTGAAAAACTTTCCATCTGTAAGAAAAGAACTTAATTGGTAGGCCTTAAGGCTTTCGTACATAAATAACTCTCTTTTCTACTTAGTCTGAACAGTTCAACGTCAGTTAGCACAGAGAAATAAAAGGAGTGCTAACTGTACTTTAGGACTCTCCTCACCTTGAAGGTAGAAAGGCCAGGTTCAAGTGCCAGGGCAAATTATCACTTCATTATGTAAAGGAAAGCAGCTTCAGAGGCTTGAACACTTTTTATCACACTGTACCCAGTTTCTGAGATAAGACTGTGATTCTGGGCTAAACAGGAAGTAACTGTGCCCATATCTACACACACTAGAACCACAAGAAGGATCTCATCTGTTGTCTCAGAGAGGTGACCTGCCTGAAGTGCCCAACTTGAATGAGTTCAAAAGTGAGACTGACGTGGTCAAGTCTGTGCCCACTGAATAACATGAACACTTTTCTTTGAAAATTTTGGTTTGGATACTTTAAGTTGCTCTCAGTTTCATGGTTTGGTGGACCCTTAAGGTTCTATCTGCTGGTTTTTTTGTTTGTTTGTTTATCCCTCCATTAATTTATAAAGGTATACTTATATTATCAGGTGCTGAGGGTTTCACTGGGCACCAAAATATCTGAAAATGTATGTATTGCTACTCTTTAGTGTTATAAACCATGGTGCTTTGTGGGTGTAACACCTTCTATTTTGGGAGGTGAATTATCTTCCTTTTTGTAATTTGAATTCTTCATCTACAGATCAGGTAACAGAATATTTTTAATAAGTTTTGATTACTAGAATGTTTTTAAAGAATAATCCCTCTTATGTAGTACCTCTGTGGTATAGCATACCTTTTTAATCTGAAATTGTTAAAGAAAAGCAGAAAAGAAAGTCTAATTAAGAAAGCGGTGAAGAAATTAGGGAAATACATGAGGGGAGAAATATTATTTATGGTCCATATGACAGTGTAGAAACAAAGGGATTTGGTCAAATGCACCTGACTTCTGAAGAAGATGAAAGCTTTGTTTTGGAAAAATACTACTGTTCTGACAAAAGAGGGCAAAGMAAACCCATGTCACAAGGAAAGATATAAATGATCATGCAGCTTTTCATTTCCTCCAAGAAAGCACTCTTTGGTGATATTTTGAATTACAGTGTCTAAATCCATTGTTATGAGATGCTTAAAAATATTTTTAAAATGTTCGTGAAAAAAAMATCCTACATTGTTTAAATTGGTTGAATTTTAGCACATTTATTTGCCAGAAAACTTAACTAGCTGCTTAATACTAAAGAATTTGCTCACGTTAGTCTTCYGTTCTTCATCAGACACGCAAAACCTGTCTTTATTCTGTGAGTCCTAGTGTGGGGCAATGCATACAAGATTGTCATGGTATTTGGTCAACCTGATTAGAGCATATATTCAAATAATTTCAAAGACACTTTGGAATTTATTAAATAATACTTGTAAAATATATATTTCTGTTGATGATAATGCTTTTGTTGAAACATGCATAATATTTCAGACAGAAGTACTGGAAATCTTTAGAAATTTCATACCTTATAAACCAATTTAACAATAAGCTGCCTTGAAGATAAACTATTATCAAAATTCTTATTTCCATCATCTTTCCAGTACCACGTCACAAGATTTTGCCATCCATCTTACTATGCACACTGGTTTCCAAACTTCAAGAACAAATGTTTCCTGAACTTCTCGTTCAGCTTTCATCATTACAGCCATCTTGCTGTCAAAAAAATAAACAGTAGGACTAATAAGTTCTCAAAATCATGTGCAATGATGCACTGATTTCAAGATGAATTTGTGTAAAAGGACATGTACATGGGTCAAATACGTAAAATATCTACACATGTAACAGATGAATTTTTTTTTATTATTCAGGTTCCTAAGTTTGGGTAAGAAAAATCATCCCCTGCAGTATTTTTATTCCCACCCTYGATTCAAAAGAAGGAAAGGTATGTTGCTCAAAAGAAGGAAGGGTATGTTGCTCCTGATGAAAATCACAGCCTTGAGCTGAGGTATATATTATATGCAGAAAGCAGAAGGGAACTAAGCATTTACTGCTGGGATTCCCAGCTGCCACTATGAACAGCACGAAATCACCTAAGAAAAGAGCAGGTAGTGTTGAAGARCACCCCTTTGATTATTTAGGGCTCTGGAGCACTACATGGTGCTGGGACAGGGATGGACGATGAATTCTCCCTGGCCATGGGTTCCAGAGCTGTCTTCAAAGAAAAAGGTGGTGTCAGCTTGCATCAAAGTGCTGGGTGGTGAGGAATTTCATCTACACTCTAAAGACTTAGTTTCAACATGTTCCATCTGAAAGGATAATCAGTGACTGGAGTGGTCATGGTGAGTGAGATTTGAGCTTGAAGTCGGGACTCTGGAAGAAAACTCAAGTGCTTTGGGAAATGCCAGGTCTTGAAAGCGATGACTGATATTGCAATTTAAGAAAATAAAAATCACATAGTCTAATGTTTAATTTCAGTATTTCCCAAGAGTATCTGCATCAAAAATTAGAACAAAAATTACTACAATTAATGGAAAATAAGACTTGAGTTTTCATACAGGTTATGCCATTTGGCTTTTCTTTCTAATTATTAAAAAACCCCCTGAACCTTGAATTTCTCATGTGGTAAAATCACTATAGCAGAGCGTTATTATAAGGGGAAAAAATTTTTTTCATTAAGTTGTGGGGCTTCTCTTTTATGAAACCCTTGTCATTTATTTTAGAGGACAGAACTTCATAAGTTTCAACTTCTTGTAATCCATTGTCTTACTGTGGGGATCTAAAATGAAGATGAATTAAAATATTTTTGGACTTCTTTAACGACAGAAGAAAATAAGAAAACAGAAGTTAACATAAATTAAGGATGAGGATATAATTAAATGATAGTGAAAACAGCTTGTTTTCAAAACTGCAGGTTTACAGAATGGGCATCAGAACACTAATACATGTTTTAATTTACCATTAGTTGTCTGGAAAATATAAATCATCTACATAGCCACACGTGGGCCCAGTAACTCTATATATGTGTGTAATTGATAAATGCATGTTAGATATTTAATTTAAGATACATTTAGCATTTTAAAAATCTAAACTTGCTACCCTGAGTAGCACAGATTTGTTTCAGTGTTGAAATTGTTGAAAGCATGAAAACAAACTAGAGTAAGAGATTGACAGCAACATTTACATAGTAGGTAAAGTAAATCTAGCAAGCCAAGACAAATACTGGATTTGGCATTGTGTCATGGAACCTTTATGGTGTCACTGTGTTAAAGAGTTCAAAACAGAGAGAAAGAGAACAGAGTGCCAAAAAATTATTTAATGAAGCATATTCAGGAGACCAGTGTACTTCCCATAAAAGCTGAGCCCTTTTCCATAGTTGTTTTCAGAAGTGTGTTGCTCTGCAATGATCACTTTAAGCTAAACTACTCAGTTCCCACTGTGGTTTTTGCAAGGGAGTGAAGTTGTGCAGAAAGTAAACTGCTAGAGTTTTGTTTCCAGACTTTTAGAATAGGATCTTATCTTCCTAAATCCTATATAAACAGGAGGTCAGGTGACATCTCCATTTAACAAATTAAGCCAGTCAATCTGTTCCCCAGGGTTTCTTTAAGCAATGCGTTCTGATCTAAACTGAAAGCTCCCCAGGTAAATTCCCTACACTTCATCTGCCTGCATATGCACAAAAAAATGCCTATTTAAACAAGAAATGCAATTTCTTCCACTGAGAGGTCTAAGTGGGTAATTCTAGGCTTTAGGAGAGGTGCAGCATTCCTGCTCCTAAGTCTGTYTTGTTTTAATTTCTTTTGTTCATTAGGAATGATGTAGAGTAAAATACATCCATAGGAGCAGGGTCTGGAACATCTGGGCTGATCCTTTGATCTGTCTGCAGTGTCCCTTGGGCTAGCCTGCAGGGCTCAGCCATCCGCTTTCTCTTAGACTCTTTGATCTTGCTGACCTTTTGAGGCTTTTTTTTTAAAGGAGCAGCAGATATTATTACTTGAGATATATCACTGTTTGGTGATCAGGGAACTGTTTGGAAATAGAAGTTTTGTCTTTTTGACTCTGGACAAAACTCAGAGCCGCTATGCAGTAAGAGAGATGTCTACATGCCGGTCATCAGAAGTGAGAGAAGCAAACAACCCTGAGTAAAAGTCAGCACCCCCCTGAAGAAGTCTGGAGCTACCATCGGAGTATATGATGAAGGATACACAGACTGGGCTTACTGTCTTCTGATTTTGAAATGTTACCTTTTCTCTAGTAATCATGAAGATAATTCAAGAGCCTGGTTCAGATGAGTTGATTGTCCTGTGGAACAAGGCACATAGCTTTTTAGTAAAGTACTGCCCAAATTTAGGCACCCTGGACTGCAGCCTTTGCTAAATGGAGCAATCCACAGGGCTAATGAATAAGCTCTGCTTGCAGTATACTCTTGGGTTTGCTGGTGATGAACTATACACATGCTTGATGCTTAACAGACCTTGCTTCGAATTAAATCTGAGACATATGGCAGCCATTACTGAAAGAAAGCAATGCATTTTCTCACTGTCAGCAACTCTGATGCTGAAACAGAACAACAGCTTCAAACAGCACTCCCAGTTTTCCATATCTCCTCCCAATGGGTCTTTCTTTTTTGCTCTTCAAGTCTTTCACAAGGCTGTGAGGTGTTTTAGTTTCAAGCATGTCCGTTACTCCTCTCAAGGAGATGTTACCACCCCCTGCAGTTGTTGATGCTCCTCACTTTTTTATATACTTTTAATACAATTTCTCTTGATTAACAGTGTGGATTGAAAGGAGACATATGTAGTAAAAATCCTGTAGTAGCTTGAGACATCTTTCTCAAACTAGAGCAATCCCCACAGTATCTTTTAGAAATTATCTCCAAAATTCAGAGTGAGTATCCACAGCACTTTAATATTTTTTCCACTTCTTTTTATTGCCATCCAAATACCTTTCATACTGTTACTTTTTGGGAGATTGTTCATGGTCTCAGGAGCACTTTGTGTTTCACTGATATTTGCCTTTGATCACTCAGCTTCTCAAGYTAAAAATTACCTCATTAACACAAAATTCTTCGCTGCCTCTTACTCAAAATAAGGTCCTGGAAGAAGTCTCAGGTTGGATACGCAAAACAAAAAGTCACCCAAACCATTAGTCATTTTTTAAAATCTTGGCCATGGTCTTTTATTAGTCTGTAAAACTTTATCATCATATAGTCCACYCTTTAAATAAGAAATATTTACACCAGATGATGGAGGATTGAACAGAACAAATGCATGATATGTGCRTAATCTTGGAGGTTTCATGGAAAGCAGGCTTTCTGCAAAGTCTGCTTAGACACCCAAGTAATCCCTTGTTTGTGCAGAGATATTTCAAAAATTTTCGAGTGAATGTGAGAATACATATTACAGTTGTCACACCTTTGCTTCCTGATTTTGAGGACATTTCTTGTCTTTTTTTTCATGCTCTTTGTTTGCATCAGAAGAAATGGAAATTCACATTATTGAGAAAATCTTAGAAAAGGTATTTTTCTGTTTTCTTCTCCTAGTGAAGAACTCCTCCTTTGAATGGGATGGAAATGTGTTCTTGATAAGGATCAAATACCTGGCCTCTAAACCCACAAAGGGCAGATTGTGACCCCTTGCTGAACAGTATTTTATACAAATAGTACCACTGCCTGCCACAAGGTAAACAGCCAGTCCCTTTGCCAGGGACTCCTGTGATAACATAATGAATATCTGGACATGATTAGCAGGTAAATTCAGACCACCATGCAGCGTAAGATAAATCAATCATTTCTGTTGTTGCTAGATGTCTGGCAACATGCATTTAAGTGGCCACAACAGATGTCTGCCATCAGGACTCTCAATTTTAGACCCTCCAGTACAACCTTCAGGATGGACTTGGCTCATTCTTTAGTGACAAAGAGACCTCAGTGTCTCCATATTCTCTGTACACACTTTGTGAAGGTATAGCACAAATGCAAACCGGTTTTGTATTGCACTGCTTTTTGTTTACAAGAATCATAATTGCACTTTTCATGGTGAGACCTCCTTAAATGGCTCACAACTGGACATACAACTATTTTAAACTTCACACAGGGGTGCCTCTGCCTCTCCCAGTCTCYCGTGGGTGGACTCCAGCTGACAAGCATCCTTGTCACTAATGTGGGGTACCAGCTCTGCTGCTGGAGGTCCAAGTCTTAATCTTAAACATTTTAAGTTCTAGGTGTTTGAAGTGACACTCATAATGATTTTTTTTTATGACTTTTGCCCTATAATTAGTACATCTGCTTAAAACTAGAACCTTTGCTTTTAGCTATAGATGTAAATTAATTTAATCTAATTTAAAGTATTAAAATACTTTAAATACTTAGTATGCATGAAGGAAACAGTTTTATACGTGCTTTGTAAGAAATCCCTAATAGTCTTTAAAAGGTGTTGAGGGGCCTGGAGTTCTAGCAGACTGAAACACTTAGGCACTCATTTTATTTTTGAGCACATAAACAATGCAAAAAATACTGATGGTAAGGATGCATTTTTTCCTAAACAAGAAACACAGCAGTGCAAACATATACTCATGAAAAAAAGTTATGACATATTCAACATTAGCCTTACTGAAGTCAGTGAAATCTGCCCATGTATTTAAGGTTTGCTTTTCTTTTTTTGTCTACTTTTTATCTTTTCTACTTCAAAACTTCTTTTGAGACATTCTGAGTTTAAGAAGCAAGGTGTTAAAAATTATGAAAGAGGTTGTTACAGGCTTTACGGTTAAAATCAATCAGATAAAACTGAATTAAAATAATTATGTAACTAAGTTTTAAAACTAATATAACTCATTAAAAGCACCAGGATATATTTTATGTTTTCAATATTTTTCATTAGCTTTTCCCTTAAAATATTTATGTCATTGTTCTGGCTTTGAACATGGATAGTTTTTCTGATATGAAGTTGTTACTTTAAGTTTGGACTAAAAAGGAAAACAAAAATCTTCCAAAATACTTAATGTGAGAAATATGCGTCTGTCTTTGGAGAGCAAGTTCTGGAAAGAGTTTGCTTTAGATCAATGATAAAAGAAAATTGCAGGAGGCACTGGAGAGTATTACAACTTTGTAGAAATATATGTAAACATCTCTCTGAACAAAAAGGAAAAGGTAAGGTTTAATCTTTAAAGAACTGAAAATATGTTATTAAAAAATTCTTAGCAAATGCTTTTCCTCTCTTCTTCTCCTAATCAAGAGTTTTGTCTTTAAATGGCATGACAGCATCTGCATTTAATAAAAATCAAATAAAATATGTCCTTAGAAACAGATGGCACTGGTTTTAATTCTTTGTGGCCAATTCAGGTATTATGAGAATGAATTATGATGTAAGTGAGCTTTGCATGTAAAGTGTCTTCTAACAATAATTTTGAATAAATGTACATTTTGGGTTACCTGTTTCATCTAGACCAGCTCTTATCATCTGATAGAACATAAAAAATCCAATGTCTTCAGCTCTGTGGCTGCTTGATATTGAGGCCAGGATTTCCTTGTTTTCCTGCCTAGGTGCTGAGGTGCCTTAGCTATTTCAGGGGTTAAAAGCTGTAACCACTGATGCGTATATATGAGGCTGTATTCCTAGAACACGGCTTGTAGCCTGACTCAAGCTATTACAGTCTAACAACAGGGACCAATAGAAAGAGAAGAAGATCCAAGAAAGCTGAGGTAAGCCCAAACTCTGAAGCAATGTCAAACTAGAAGCAATCGCTAATAAGGTGTGCGTGGAAATACATCTGGGAATACTAGTATGTACTTCCAGTTTTGTATGCTGCTAATTCTTAGGAGGACAGGAAACAAACACAGTGGTTAGCAGCCAAAAGCAGTGAATTTACAGTGATTTCTAACTGGCTTCAGATAGCTCCAGGAACCTGACTAACAAGGTAAACTGCTTTATATTTAATTTTTAAATGTTATTAAGGTTATGAATACTTACTGAGTAAGAAGGCTGCAAATTCACGGTGTAAAATAGAAATGTTATTCTTTAGAAATACTTTATTTGTCCCTTTTTTTTGGAATGCTTCCAGATAGCAGTTTCTGGGGCTGGAAAAGCTATAGGATACTGCACTTGTTACTGCTAATAACAATGTTCAAAACTATTAAATTACTACATATCATATGCAGCAATTTAACTGAGCTCTTAACTTTACTGATGCATTAATCCTATGAGAGAATATACTTTTTATTTAAATACTATTTTTGCCAAAACCAACTTCCTAATTTTGACCAGAAATTTCAGCTTTCAGTCTTTTGCCTCTATATTGCAAAATGCTTGTTAATCTTCTTGAGGCAGCAATCAAGATAACAGAGTTTGTAAATCACTGTTTTTGTGCTACACAAATATTTCCTTTCAGAGTAAATTATCTGTGATGATTTTTTTTTCATCATTCAGTGGTGGAAGAGGCTGAAAAAAGCCAATAATTAAGTAGGAAAAATAGTTACAAGGTGCATGAGTGTATATGAATAATTTGGTTAAGATTTACTTTTTGTGGCTATAATTTGGTTAGCACTTATTTTTTGAGTTGCTTAGATCAGGCATTTGGATTGTCTGTTTGCTTTAGGGAGAGAAATTTGTAACTTTGGATATGAGAGAGTGAGCGAGGTGGGGAACGGATTAGTCAAACCTATTCCTTCCAAGCTTTTTAAGAATATGCCCAACAAACAGCTGTTAAAACAGTATTTGATCTCCCACTTTTGAATGAAGACAAAAGACCCTGGAAAATCTGATCCAGATGCCATTATAATTTAAGAGAGAGCAAAAACAGAAAAGGGGCTATGATTGACTTTAAAAGGAGGAACACTGAGTACAATAGTATTTATATTATTGGTATATATGGTAATGGTATCTTTTCTGAAGATTATTCATTATATAATGTAGATTATAGTTCTGTGCAGGAAAACTTACACAAATTTAAAAGAAGCACTGATTTATTGTCTAAAAATGATCCATATTTTCATATTCTTTGAAAGGACACTTATATGAACATCAGTTAAACTGGTAGCCAATGTGGAGTTGTCTTGAGGTGACTTTAAGACTGAGCTGAATCAGGTAAATGTTTATCAACAGATAGCACTGAATCGTTTATACTTCTTACATTACTTTTCAGTTTTTCCTTAACATGCCATGGATAATACCTTAGAAGACAGAATTTGGCTGTTTATAAAGGAAATATTATGTTATAGGCAAAACTGTTTTGTAAATGTAGTATTCTGCTATGGAGTTTTGTTGAGAAACAGCTAATTGTTTTTTTCCCCTTCCAAGGCAAACACAATGATTCTAAAAGTCTATACAAGCCTTTTGCTCTTATTCTTGGCCAATTCTGTGTGGACTCGAACTGTGAGACAAGTTTATGATGATCTGGGTCTTGACCATTGGTCTCACTATACTTCTGAATGTCCACAAGAGTGCTTTTGTCCTCCTAGTTTCCCCAATGCATTATACTGTGATAACAAAGGACTAAAAGAAATACCTCCAATTCCAGCAAGAATTTGGTACCTCTATCTTCAAAACAATCAAATTGAAACACTTTCAGAGAAGCCTTTTGTGAATGCCACTCATCTGAGATGGATAAATCTGAACAAGAATAAGATCACAAACAGTGGAATTGAGAGTGGCGCTCTGAGCAAGCTGAAAAGACTGCTTTACTTATTCCTTGAAGATAATGAATTGGAAGAGGTGCCTGCCCCATTACCAGTGGGTCTGGAACAGCTAAGACTAGCTAGAAACAAAATCTCCAGAATCCCAGAAGGAGTCTTCAGCCACTTGGAAAACCTTACTATGTTAGACCTTCACCAGAACAGTTTGTTGGACAGCGCTCTTCAAAGTGACACCTTCCAAGGACTCAACAATCTTATGCAACTCAACATAGCAAAAAATTCACTCAAGAGAATGCCTTTAAGCATTCCAGCTAATACACTGCAGCTGTTTTTGGACAACAACTCCATCGAAGTTATACCAGAAAACTACTTCAGTGCAATACCCAAAGTGACTTTCCTTAGGCTGAACTACAATAAGTTATCTGATGATGGTATCCCTCCAAATGGGTTTAATGTTTCATCTATTCTAGACCTACAGCTGTCTCACAATCAGCTCACTAAAATTCCACCAATCAATGCTCACCTTGAGCACCTTCATCTTGATCACAACAAAATCAAAAGTAAGTGTGAATTACCAGTGTGGGAACCTTCAAAACTATATCTATTTTAAAATGTTTATTTAACTATAAAAATACTCTTGGTAATAAAGTGATTAAAATCATAGAATCATTGAATAATTTGGGAAGGAAGGGACCTCTAGAGGTCATTTTTTTCCAACCTTCCTACAGTAAGCAGGGACATTTTGAACATGATGAGATTTCTCAGAGCCCTGTCCAGCCTGACCTTGAAATTTGCCAGGGACAGGGCATCCGCCACCTCTCTGAGTAAAATGTTTTAGTGTTTTACTGATTTTACAGCGTATTTGCTCTACTAAGATTTATGTCCTCAAAAGTTTTCCATTGTCTGTAAATGAGATAAGGTTTTGTACCTAAGGTAACAGAAGCGTGTTGGTTTTCATAGTTTCACTTCTAGAACTGTTTCCAAATTCATCCRGGTAGAGTGGGGACGTGGTTAGGAACATCACCTACTCTAGATAATGAAATTATCTGCTCAGTAAATACTTTTGTTCATGCCAAAAGCCAAAATAAAAGTGATGACTTTTTATTTATCTCTGCACAGAAGGAAGCCAAGTTTCTGTATTTATCTTCCCAACATGGTGATTTAATTGAATACATGGTCCCATACCAGTCTTTTGTGCCACTGTAGTTCACAAATATACTAAAAAAAATGGTTTGGCTTTTGTATGAAACAAAGACCTATGAAAGGAAGATACCTATTAATAATTTACATTTGTTCACTGCATTTGGCAAAATAAATGTATGAAATCATGTAAATAAAAATAAATTTTGTGTAACTGGCACATATTTAAGTGGCGTGCAAGAATTCTAACAGTTAATTAGAGTTAAAGCTTATGACAGATGTTTTTTCTGAACATATTTAATTGCCCCCTGGTTACAAAGGGATTTATTTTAATTGTTTCACTGCAAGGCCTCGGGTGCAGACTTTATTCTGTCACTTTTAGTGGACACAAAATTGAAATCACTGGAATGTAGCCTGTCCAGTTTAAGAACAGTTTTGTGACTAGGTAGTATTTAAAGAGCTGTCCAGTTCTCTTCCTTCCCTGAATAAGTTTGACAAAGCTTAAGACCATGAAAATTAATTTTTGTTGTATGTGCAAGCTCAAATCTCACGTTCTAAGGACACACGAGTACTTGTGAAACTGAATCATGATAGCTTTCCACAAGCCTTGTACTCCTTAATGCCTTTACCACTTTGCAAAAATTATTGTCCACTCAAGCACAAAACTGACTTTAGCAAAAAAAAGGAAAAAAGGGGAATTCTTAGTAACTGAATATAAAATAGTTGCAACCTGATACCTTAAATGAAAATCAGGTGTTATGTAAGGCACATTTTACCACATAGCCTAATTGTTCAAGAGGTAAGGGATAATGGTGTAGTCTTCATGAGACTTTGCTCTAATAGATGATATCTCAAAGGGCCCTTAGGATTGCAAACAAGGAATGTAATCCCATCAGGCCAGAGTAATAAGACATGACATTAATTCTGCAGATTGGTTTTGTCTTCTTAAATCCAGATCAGTCATTATTTTAAGATAATCAATGAAAAATTTTTGAAAGAAAAATAGCTGTAAAATCCTGGATCTGGTTTCTCCACAAGAGTCCTTCTGAAGGTTTACTTTTATGTGTGAAGTACAAGCCCTTTTTATAATATTAATTTTCAGGTATTCCCTCACAACTGCAAATCACTTCTTTATTTTCTATTGGTGAGTTACACTGTTGTCATTGCAAGAGTTCAGACTTCAGCAGTTCTATGTAAATTCCATTTGTCTATGTTTTATTGTATGTTATTTTGTAATATCAATTCTTTGTATAAATGCACGGCCTCATTTCTCTGGAGACCATTTATGGAGGCATAAGACCTTCTTCTGAAGCCCAGGAAAGCCAATGATAGCCTCATCATTTGTCTCAGTGGAACAAGAATTTCACCTGCATTCCTTCCCTAAGGATCTAGTCCCTTCCCTAAGGATCTCAACACACAGAGGAAAAATTACTATTCTAATTTTGGAAGTAAAATCAACTTAAAACCAAAGCTAATTATGGCTCCAACAGATTTGCACCACATTTATTCCATGGCATTTTAAAACACACATGCCTACATATTTACCTAGGAGCCTTATGAGGCCCTGGGGGGTTGTTAAATAGTGGAATAGAGAATGTTAAAGTAAGCAAAGACAAGTTAGGAAATGATGATGTAGCAAGCGAGCAAGGGTAAGCAGGTGGTATTACAGTGCTATCAAAGGACAGACGAAAGGGAGCAAACAGTAAGTTCCCCTAGAAGAATAACAGGAGGTTGAGGCAGATACTCTGAGATAATATTATTCCACATGTAGAGAAAGGGAGAAATCGTTGGGCCACCTACCTAAATTTTGTTTATGAGTTTTACTGGAAAAGAAACAGGATCTTCTGCAGTTCTTCAGCAGGCATACAGTATTAGCAATTAATGAGAACCTCTTTTACAGTCTTCCTTTACAGCAGCTCTGGAGTTTTATCTTTAAATATTTTATGACATAACAATTCTGTTGACAAGCAGTTGAATTCATCTTCTTCAAATAAACTATCTCAGATTTTTTTATTAAGTTCGTGATAGTCGAACAGACYTCCTACTCAGTTGATGGAAAGGGATACACTATTGCACAGGGAAACTCATCCCACGTTAAGGAGATGCCAGTCCCCATTTTGGAAGCATTCATCTCTCTCTAGAGTTTATAAACGGAGTCTAAATGGTTTACTTAGACTGACAGTTAACCCCTACATGGATCAGTTTGGGCAGGGTGAATTGTACTTGCGGAAGGAAAGACCTGTTCCTCCTGCTTAAATGAAATTCAGTAATATATCCGTGAAGAGGGCTAAAAGAGAGAAAGAGAGAGGCTTTTACTCCCCGGATAGTTTGGGTAGGATTTACTGTTTATGGGAAGAGAACACTAAAACACAAACCACTTCATACAACACATCATTAGGAAATAACTTTTTCCTGGGTGGCCTGTGGTTACATAACTACTGCCTCACTTCAAGGCTGGAGTAATCAACCCAGTGAAAATGAACACAGTGAGATGGTTTCTAGGTCAAAGAAGACAGAGATTTAGGATGCACTTGAAGCCATCTTGTCTCTATGAACAGTAGTGCTGGCCAAACAATGCAGATATTTTCTGCTAGTGTTGATTCATCTAGAACTTTTAATAGCTGCTTTCATAATGAAAATTGTCAAGCTTTCTGTGYTGTAAATTCACACATAAAAATAAGTTGTAGCTTGTTTCTTCCAAGAATATCAAAAGCTTTGCCAATATTAATCAAATTTCACAAGATAGACAAATACATTTTGATATAACAGATATAACAAAAGTTTCAGACCTTGGCCAACTGGATGTATTTATCTAGTTTCCATGACAAAGATCAAGTCCACTTCCAAGATGTTGCAAACATCTGGGCAGTTTTTCAAAATAGAGTGGAGGAAAAAAATAAAAGTAACCAATGGGAAAAAACCCTGTAAGTTATGTTGTTATTTTTACGTCATAACATTTATCTGATTTTGGGGATTGTATTCAGAAGATTTGTGCATGGTATCATTCCTAAATATAAACGGAGAAATGAAGAAAAAATTTTTGCCTATTTCTTTGTTGGCAAAAATGTGTGTTCAAAAAATCTGTTAYATGCATGTTCTCCATTCACTTTTCTTCAGTTAGTCTGGGACCAAGATCCTTAAGCAGTCGGACCAACCAAAACATATACTTTGGTCAAAGGAATTTGACATCTTTGGTAAACAAACACCACTTCAGTGTTTTCACAAGGCCTTTTTGAGGCTGAAATAGGGCAGCAGCTGCCTGACTATTTAATAACTGAAGACGAAATATAAAAAACATTTCAGACAAGTGATGGTGCATAGGTAACCTAGAGGAGACAATGTAAAGAACTCAAGCTATTCAACACTTACAAATACGGGTAATGATTTAAACCATAGTTTCATATTTTATGTGTACAGAAATGAACTATGTGTGATGTATACAGAATTTTAAGAAACTGTTGACTTTCGGATTAGGAAGAAAAATATCCCATTGCGCAAGTTATATTCTTGCAATTAAAACCAACTCTACTGGATAGTGTGAGAGAACAAAAAAGTACAGATGTTGAAAGTTACAAACACTATACTAAGCATTCCTCTGATTAAATACTGTCATAGTTTTGAATGCAAGATCTACACTACGGAATATTATCAGTCTAAAATTAATGTACTGTCATTGAAATAAGGTGTTCAAAATTCCTCAGCAGTAATCTTGCCCTTCTCAGAATGTAAAGAGCTATTTCTCAATGCTTACCATGTAGTTGTCTAAATTAGTATCCTCTTTTTCCAAGGTTAAATTATGCATCTAGTGGCCTTTTTTCATAATTGCAGCACAGTAAACATGTGATTCACTGCTCTAAATCACATTATATTAAGATGCTTTTTTGCTCCATCAACAAAGTAGTTAAATGTTAACAAACGCAACTGTCTCCCACGCAAACATCAGTGGGTTTGTCTGTGTCCTAAGTGAAAATTATCTTCATGAATTTTCTCGTAACCTAACAATGTTGATCTACATTTTCAGATGTCAATGGTACTCAAATATGCCCAGTTTCCATTGCCTTAGAAGACGACCATGGTCGTTATGGCAACATCCCTCGCCTCCGATACCTTCGTCTGGATGGAAATGAAATTCAACCTCCAATCCCATTGGACGTCATGATTTGTTTCCGACTGCTTCAAGCTGTTGTCATATAAAGATATTGCAGAGTCACTCTTGTACTGTGAGAGTGCTAAGGTACAAGTTTTGCTGGAATGAAACTTGTTCTAACTCATAAATCAAGAAGTAACAGCTTTATTTGACTTTAATTTTTTTCTTTGCTTGTATCTTTTCTATGACTGAAAAGGTTGTTCTTTCAGAAGAGATTTTGTATGGACCTGAAACATGTGCTTAACACCTTACCCTATAAATTCCTAATGTGAATATATTGAATATCATCATTGTAAGGTCCCAAATATCCCAAAGAAAATTCTTGCCTACTACATCTTTCTTGTCAAATGTGGCAATGCCTACCCTGCTAACATCATTGCTATAGACAAATTATATGTCCTTATTTTGTTATATAGTAACTAACACAATTAATTTGAGTGCACTTGGCCAAACACAAATGCTAATAAAATCATGAACGGCATGATTGCTAGTTATCAGAACTGCCACTGACATTTCAGATAGTGACTCGTGGTGAACAACCACTTAACATGCAAATAACCCATAAATTGCTGTCATCCTTTGAAGAGTAATACTTTTCAGGCAAAAAGTACATGAGGCTTAGCGTCCAAAGCAGTATACTGAATATATATAATTGTAGGGATTCATTAAGTGAATTTCAGAGATCAAATAAACTGATCCAACTCAAATCCAGGGACAAGAGAACATGAGATGCAATCTTGTTCTCTCAAAGTCCCAGCTTTCTGCTGTTTTATTCCATTTCTAATTTTGACACAATTTCTTTCTTCAACTTTGAGATCATCATTGAATATTTGGTGAATTTTAGTTTGCGGAGAAATACAACCAAGAATAGTAATGATTACATCTTTCATGGACTAGGTACTTCGTAAAAATTTGAATGGCTAGTTAATACAATGGTGATGAAGAGAAAATTAAGAAATTAAGTGATACATCCCCTCTCAATTATTTACTGAACTAGGCAAGCACTTGCACAGGAATTGTATCATTTAAGCAAACACAATCAACCTAGAGCAATATTCAGCGAACTGCTAACTCACATATATGCACAAAATAATACTGGATTTTAGAGAAGTCCAGATAATTAGAACATGATACATTAATAATTCACTAACAAAGGAGATGCCAGAAGGCAACTTTTTATGGAATATGGTTGATTTTATCAAATATGGTTGGTTTTTTTCTCTTTCATAATATTGACATTTCAATAAATGACTTGAATACTAGAGTCAACTATTCACTGAGAGAGTATGACATTCTTATTTCTGCTAGCCAGAACAACAGGCTATCCATCAGTCATTCTTTTAGTCTTCTTGCATTTCTAGATAGAAGTAATTAGTTGGTCATTGATATCTTGCATCTATTGATAACATTTTAAGACTGACCTCAGTAGCAAGCATTTAAAGACCATGCATGTGGCACAACTTTTGCTTTGAAGATTAGGTATTTTCTTAAAAGTAGATTTTTAAAAGTGTTGAGAACTACAATTTCTAACAATCAATCCTTTTTATCTGAAAATCAGTCCTTATTCTACTCCAGAGAACTTGTGGAAACAACCTAGTATAGAAACCCAGTATAGAAATAACCCACTCAGAAATCCTATCACAAAACCATTTACTTTTGTTGTTCTTTTTATGTGATTGCTGAGAAACTCTTGGCCTTCTAGCAAAAGTATTTTCTGTACCTCTGTGTTCACCCTATATAAAAAAATACAGATTTAAAAAGTCTTTACAATATGTATGCATGTTAACTATGTTCTTTACTCAATAATATCATAGTAATTTATTTTTGGAAAAAAATTATGTGACAATACTATTAATTAGATTATAACATATATTATGTTCTGGTCTTGGAAATTAATTTCTACTTTAAGCAAAGAACAAATACATTTACTCCAGAGTGAATATTCACGGGTGTATATGCATATTATTAATATAATTTATAGTTCTAATCGTAGAGCAAAGCACCTTGAAGGTCGGGTAAAAAATTATTACCTTTTAGGTACCATGAACACATTAAAGAAGAAAAGACTAAACTTTCCCCAAAGAGATGTCAAGCTTACATACAAGAGAGGTTGAAATGTAAAATCATAAACGAATACTAGAGCATCAAGGTACTCCATTTTCTGGATAGGGGCCATATTATGTGATGGGATCAGAAGCACAAGACCTGATGAAATAATTTTTAACAGTTATTTTTACCAACTGTACTGCTATTTGTCCAATACAGTGTAATTTGGAATTCCTTATAAATCARCCCTTCAAATAGTCAGTACTTTCCTATGGAACAATTCTAGAACACCTGCAGATTAATGCTCAAGATTTGTCTCTGTCAAATTCCAGTTAATCTGAGTGAAGAGAAAAGTTCTATTGGGATGAAGAGCTGCTGCTGCCAAGTGCTCTGTATTCTACACCTTTGATGCAATGCACTGACTCCACATCTGGGAACTATTTAATTAAAGAGAAAATCTCAAATATCCTCACCTAGGCTAATTTTTTCCATCCTGATGCTTTCTCCCAGAACCAGCTCCATGAAATAGAACAAAAAATAGTTATGTTGCTGCAGTGACCTTCACAAAATGTGTCAATACTGATTGGGGGTTAAGCTTCTTTGCTGCGTGTATGTGGCCATTTGCAACAGTTTTAATACTCTTAAATGTCCTGGGAAAGTTGGTGAAATTTCCTTTCAGACTACAATACCAGGCCTAAATTGCATTATTGTGTGGAACTAAACAATGTAGGCTTTCAGCCACTACACAGTCAGTTCATTCATTGCGCCAGAAGATTATAAAGGAATATGTAAAACACATTGTCTTTTTCTCAATGTTGAGAGCTGCTAATACAATGTAAAAAGCATCACTGTGCTTGAAAATCTGATGTTAATTCTTCCTAATCCAAGGCTCTAAGRCTCCCCACTGATATTTCCTGGTTCAGAAAAAATTGTGTTCTTTTCCTCTGAAAGGAGGGAGGAACTCAGCTGTCCTGTCTGAAAGTGCAGCTGGCATCACAGAACAGCCATTTGCTTCCCTTACTTGTCAGAACACATTGCAAACAGTTTTGAATGGAATACCACATACAGAAACAAAGACATTTACAAGTATGAGAAGCTGAGAACGGGTCACCATAAGCATACTGCAGTCACAGTCAACCACTAACCAAACCACAAACATCCGGGGCTTTTTTTCAGAAATCCATATTACACATTAGGTAAATTTGAAATTAAGGTTGTTAACACAGATGTGCTATCACTTCAGTCCAGGGTACAGACAGTTGCCCTGTAAAGAAAAACATTAAAGCAAAGTGAGAGACTCAAGAACTGAAAAATACCCAGACATTTCTGACATGTTTGCCAGCATCATTGGAGGCTGGAATGCTGGATCTATCAAAAGGCTGTGGGATTTTATAACACAGCTGGCTCTGCAAGAAGAAAAGTCCTTTTCAGATGCTGCCAGCACAGTTAAAAATTTAGCCACAGGCGTGATTCTCCCTGCTCCATACTCTTCTCTGGCATTTTCTGTTTCTTTCTCAATTGTCCAGTTTGCTACCACTATTCTTCTTCAACATTTTGAGGGAAAAACACCACCAGAACAGTTGTGCATAGATGCCAGTGGCCACAGCATACTGTGCGACACTTGAAGGAAGAAACACAAACACTGAGGTAAAAATTCAGAAGACAACTAGGAACCTAATTTACATGTTTGCAATTGCTAACTCCAGCACTTATCCTGYGTCATTGAAGGGATTTTCAGTCACCCTTGTTGCACTCAAATGGTTTCCCATATTTGCTACAAGTAGCTGCTGTTCACTTTTCCAGCCCAGAAAAACTATTTGCTGATACCAAATTGCAACTATCTACATTCCTGTGTTGATTGTTAAACAGCTAATAACCCTCTTCTGCCATACGTGGCTGAGAATCCTTGGCATTGTTAAAGTCAGCAAGTTAGTATCTTTCTCTTGACTGAAAGTCTCCTCCATAATTGCATTTTTTTACCCAGAATTGCTTACCCATTTAAACATGGAGAGGCTCTATGGGGCATCACACTCTCTGTGTAGTGTTACTCTGGAATAGTAATTACCACTTCAGGTGAAGCGTAGGRAGCAATATCCATAATTCATATCATGTTCTGCCCTAGCTAACTTGCTATCTCCCCCATCAGTAGAAGTGATATGCCTTCTAAGTCCTGTGCTTGCTCTAGCAGTGCTAGTTCCAGCCAATCTACACTTTAATGAATTCAAAACCTTTCCAAATACACTTTTTTCTTATACTCCCTGCACTGTTGCCAAGAGTCTGTATATTCTTCTTACTCTTTTTGTCTCAATTTCTGTAGCATTGGAATGAGTCCAAAAGAGGGCCACTAAGTTGATCAGAAGGCTGGAAAACCTCTCCTGTGGAGACAGACTGAGAGAGCTGGGGCTGTTCAGCCCAGAGAAGAGAAGGCTTCAGAGAAATTGTGGATGCTCTATGCTTGGAGGTGTTTAAGGCCAGGTTAGATGAAGCTCTGAATAACCTGGTGTAGCGGAAGGTTCCCTGCCCATGACAGAGCTGTTGGAACTAGATCTGTTCCGATCTAAATCACTCTGTGGTTCTATATCCATTTGACTAAGCTGTCTGCCTATCAGCTTCATTTAGTTTTGTTTCTTCAGTGTTTTTTCACTTATGCATATTTACACATGTGCTGTTAATGTCTGTCCTGATGACCTGCCCTTTCCTGGTGGGTCAGCTCCATCTGGAATTCCCCAGGGAAAGGGTTGCCCTGACTTCACACAGCTACGGCAGCAGAACAGCCCCACTGCTGACAGTGCTCACACCTCCCCCAGTGTCTGCGTGCAGACCCAGGCTGGTGCTGTCACGTACAGTGAGTATATCTGGAAATCTCTTTTCCAAGGCTTACTCTCCCCACCCCCAGTGTTTTTTGTAGGAAAATTTGTGAGGAAACTAGAATCACATCTTCCACAAAGAAAAGCTGTTCCTAATTAGGGGCTGGGGCAATGAAAGTAGCGTGTGGACTCAGCAGCTCTCAGTGAAGCTAGGCTTTTTCAATAATTTTGTATTCATTAAAATGGTCTATCACCATTTTTATTAAATTTTAGTGGATTCAGAAAAAAATTGCAAATAGTTTCAGCCAGAGGAAAGGAAAAAGTTCATGCTYCTTATTTAATATTCTTCTTGCTAAGATGTCCATATAGCATGATATGCCCTTCACCAGTTAATGACATCCTTGAATTTGTCTGAAATCATGCTCCCACTGCTAGGAAGACTATTTCAAGGGTGGTAATCTCCTTGTGATGCTCTGCTTTGTTACAAGACTTGAAATAATCACTGATTCTCTCTCCTGGCAGCAAGGATAGGCTTCATGGTATTATAGGATCTAGGCTCAAGTCCTTGGCTGGATCAGAAGCAGATTGAATTGGAGTGTAGATTTTTTTTTTCTGAGGAGGCTGTTTTCAGCACCAGACTAGAGGTTCACGCTGTTTTGCAAATCCTAAGATTTCTTTCTTTTAATGACTGGAATTGCTTCCAACTAAAAAGACTGATGGCAACCTTTCTCAACTCTATTTAGCAGTGAAATAGAAGTGAGTTACACTTAAAATGTCTTTGACAAATCTGCCAGGAACAAGGTTCCCAAATTCCCTACTTCTAAACTACTGACCAAATTGGGAAGAGAAAGCTGTGCATGAAGGTTTTCTCTGAAGGTCCTAGTGGTATGGATCTTTTAAAAAGCTAGTTATTTATGTGTTTATTTTGGTTTGGTGCAAGTTCTGTAACATTCAATTTAAAATACCACATATAAACATGGTGTGAGGTTTATTTTTCACTTCTATATAAAGAAGAAGATTAAAATAATTAATTCTTCCTCAAACAAATGTAAATATTTTTACATTGGACTGACCATCAAATAAAAAAAACAATCAGAAAAGTAAATTTTCTGTTCTTAAGCCAAGAATTCCATGCTTTCCTTTTTTTCTCCATTGTTCTTTATATATTTACAACTGCATTCTGTCTGGGATCAATGTGGCAGACTTATTAGCTATCGAGGAACATTGAGGATTATTTCAGCTGCAGTGTTATCCACACTTCTCATTTTCCTCAAAGCATTAATAAGACTTGTGCCTGTATTTTCCTGCTTTTGCAAACCCTGCGCTACAGCCCCCCTTCTGCATCACAAAATCATGGAGTTATTTTGTCAGTTGTAGAACTGGGAGCAGATACAAACTGTGATAAAAAGGAAGTGATGTGATGTGAACAAATCAGAAATCAGTTAACAGATCACGTTCAAAATGGCTGTGGATGGCATTTTTTACTTAGAAAGGTATATTAACATTAGCCATATTGATGGCCTTTTCCACTTTTAAAAAAGTGCCCTTTCACAGTATTGTAATTGTAGAAAAAGTGCCTTTTTAGGGAGAATTCTTAGAGATCTCAAGAATCTGTGCAGGACCCTTAGTTGYTACCAGTTTTACTCAGTACTTCCAGATACAGGAAAAGGCTCTTGTTGGCCTGTATCTGAACAAGTAACAAAAAATACTTTACCTTTCATTTTTCATGTCACTAATATAACCATACTTTGATAAGGAAGAAGAAAAAAGAAGTCAAATACTAGAAGAGAGAAAATAAAAGACATCAAAAAGATGACTAGAAAGGGAAAAAGAAAAATTTGTGATGAGGGGATAAAAGAGAAAGAAGGAAAAACATTTGGAAAAGAACGTAGCTTGAGAGAGACCTTCCTTACTGGGCATCCCTTTGCATGAGAGTAAAAGAATGAGGAAGGAGACACAAGATGCTCATGGGCTTTTAGGGAGGAAAACTGGGAGCTGGAAAGCTTGGAGAATATCAGTCCACAATGCTCCTTATAGCCTGAGATTTATAATCCTTCAGCCTAGCCTATAGTTATTTCTTTTGGGAACTGGCATGACAGAAACAGCTAAGAGCAAGCGTTCAATATTTGTAATGCTGACTAAAGCACTGATTAATATGCAGTCCAAACACAAAGGAACTGTGCAGATGTGTGAATAACACCTGTGATCTTTCTTCAGATCATGCATTGCTGTGTTCTGTGCACTGTTTCATGCTTTTTTTCATGCTTTTTAGAATGAATTACAGAAGGAATATGGTAATATGCCATGACCATTAATTTCATTAGTTGGAAACCACACGAAGAGGCAATGTCAACTGGCAAATCAACTCTGGCAGCTTCTCAGGCTTAGCCTTCACCCTGTAAACCATATGCTTCTCCGTGTTTTATCAGCTTATGTGCTTAGTTTTATCAGCTGATGTATCAGACACTGGCTGATGTAAGATCCAAGGTCTACTAATTTTCAGAGGTGTGTTTACTTGTTGGGCTTTATGGAAGTGCTATGGCCCCCTAAATACTTTCAGGTGCTGAATGACAGCTCAGATGTACTACAAGATCAAAAGCAAAGTTTTGGTTTCTTGCTAGCCTCTATTTCACATCATGCAATGAAAAAGTCCTATTTTTTTTCTAGGAACACCAGAAAAAAATTGTGCATGCTGAAGGATAAAAGTCAATATTTGATGGTTATAGAAAAAATGTTTAAAGAAATTCTAACTCTCCAAACACTGCTTAATTATAAAATCTTTGGCCATCTAAAGGGGATGGCTTTCTAAAGTCATCTTATTCATGATGGGAAAACAACTGGATATTTAATGTTGATTGATATGGACCAAATTTAAATTTAAATTCAGATTTTAGAATATCAGAAATCCAACCTTCAGTATTTTTTTTTTTCACAAAAGAACAGGTTACCTTTCAAGATAAACATTTCTCAGGCTTTTTTTTTTTTTTAAAGGCAGATAAACATCTGATCTTACATCCTCTAGGGTTCCAGGAATGTAAAAGTAAACTTCTTATTACACAGATAGATTGGGTTACATTGGTCCCAAATGGATTCTGGTCAACAATTTGACAGTAAGAACAGCAGCACTGTTTTGAAATGGCCATGACAGCAATAGCAACAAAATTCAGCTGTTTCCTCATTCGGGACAATGAAGTCAGTGAAACAGTCGTTCCCAGATAGGGAGAATGATCTTATGGGTTCGTATTAAAAAACTGAGGGAAAAGTGAGAGCTAAAAGGTAAACTGCTTGAGTTTCCCTAAGCCCTTTTCTACCCTAATCATATATAGAACAGTAGAAAAAGACATTAATTTGGAAAGTGAATTTCAAAGGAAAGGGAAAGCTGAGAAGAAAATACTCAACAGCTCTCCTATTAAATCCTTGTACCCACAGTATTTCTTTTTGGCTCACCCTTAGCACAACACATTTTTATTTCAATACATAATCTAATTAGGGAATAAAATGTTGGTTTGGATCATTCATTTTCTCTCCGCACTGACTCATCTTCTTGCCAGAATTCCACAGCAGCAAGGTTGTTCTTTGTGTCAATAGCTCCCAATTGATACATATGCTCGTTTCAGTATGGTTTTTTCCAATTAAATATGTGTAGCACACAAAAGAAACACACTGCATGCACGTATGCAACACAGGGTAGAGGAAGCGGCACGAGAGTGGATAAAAGGTACTATGAAATGAAGGCTTCCATAAAAYTGGTTTTAGTTAGAGGAAAATGAAGCTTTTAACTATAATCAATGTTTCAAGCTGTTCTGGAAATAATCCAAGAGAAATGAAATGAGAATGAGGTACTTGAAAGCTTCTGGGTTTGAAATAGTAACAGCTGCGTCTAGAGAACCTGGACAAGAGGGCTTCTTATCCAAATATGTCTGTTTTAAATAGTATTTCTGATTCAAACATACATCTCAGTCCATTAAAACAAAGAAAGAAACCAGGGTAAGCACATAGGACAAACACCATATGATCTTCAATAAACAGCCTTATAATCAAACACCATGTAATTATTTCTAGAATTGAGTGCCAAAAATATGTTGCGATTCCATGAAATGTACCCTTAAGGATTTGAGAAAAAGAATAGATATTCTAGGACCTGTGCCCATTTATCCCCTTTTGTTCCACATGAAAGAAATTATATTAAATCAACTGAATATCTGGAAAGAATTAAATCATCATCTCTCATTGGCAAACCTAAAGGAAAAATTCACAAGAAGGCACAGTTTTATATAATAAAAGTTCTCATGTTTCATGGAGTAAAAGGGAAAAAACTAACTGCCAAACGGAAAGTTTTTGTTGCCTTTGGTTATTCTTCTCAGACTATATATTATGGAGTTCTCCTCTGCTCCCTTTATTATCTTTATTCAATGATATAAAATTCCAGACATAATGAAATGAAACATTTTCAGATTCTCTTGCATTAAGTCCTTCAGGAACAAACTTTTTTCTGTAGCAGCTGATACAGTGACAGTCACTGGCACTACAGAGTAGCAACCAAAGCTGACTGGTCCCCTCAGCAGGATTCTTTTTAATGACAGAAATGTCTGACTTATTCACTGCCCTTGAATTCTATTTAAAGTAGCATGTGGGCCAAAATCTGCCTTTGTTAATGGGGTTTCAGAGGTGTAAATTAAAGCAACAACTTTTGCCAACAGACTAAGCTCACCATGGGCTCCAAATGATTTGCCTCAGAGATGGCTTTACTTCAGTAATGTAGTTTTACAAGTCACACTGCACTGTTCTTTAATATATATTTAGTTTTGGCATATCATGCTTGTGTATTAGTTATCATTAAACCGCCATAAAATGTTCAGGGCTCAACTTTCATTAATCTGCATTCTGATGGGAAAATCTGATGATTTTCACCAGCTGCAGCTGTGTTCCTCAGAATTTACTAAGGCAAAGAAAATCTATGAATACTAGAAATTACAAATGAGATAAACACTTACATCTCTGCATAACAGAGATAAACTGAAATGTCTTTTTTCCTTCCAGGAAACAATTATGTGAAAAAGTGGTGGTTCAGCATCTTATTTATGAGTTAAACAGCAGCATCAGTAACTGGGTGTCCTTTTACATCTCAGTCATTCTTCAGTAGCTCTTAGTCCTTCCCTCAATCTCTTCCACTCCCTGCTGATCTCCCATTGCCCATTTTCCTTAGACAAGTTTATTGATTCACGCTACTTGATCTTTAACCTCTGTGGTAGGGATTCCCCGGTCTCCTGCAGATGACTACATTAAAGAAACTGGAATTTTGAATGGAGAAAATGGAGCTTACTCTTTTTCTTCTGCAATTCTCCACAAAGTCATCTATGCGTCTTCCTTACTGATGTTGATATCTCACCCACTCTTCTTTCGGACCCCGCAATCTTCTGTGGTCTGAAGTTTGTCACTACATGCTGTGCTGTTTCATATACCTGAACTGTCTGTCATTCCTATGCATGATTCTTGTCAGTATTTTTGTAAAGCTCTGTTATTAAAATGTATTTCTTCTCGCCTCCAGTACAGCAATTCTTTTTTTTTCTTTCTCCCTTCTCTCCTCACACACGGTCATTCAGATACACTTCATGCATTATAAATGCCCAGTTTCAAATACTTCTCCTTGCCTACCATTCTGCCCACATCAGGCTGTAGCTGAATATTCCCACCTACTCCCTTCCCATGGATGGTTAAAAAACCTTTCTGATCTTCATGCACAACTTTTTTCATTTGGAGCAAAAATCTCCATTACTTATTATCACCTAATCTAATTAATGCATTTCGGTGCACTAAAACAACCAAAGGCTTTTCACCATCGTAGGAGAATTCCTCTATTGCTCTTTACAGATAGGAAACTTTAAAGTTTCCACCTGAATTTATAAATGGCTGACAGAAGGTCTTTTGCCATGGTGCCAGCAGATAATTTTTTCCCTGGTTACTTACAGCGGACAACTGACTACCAAAGGAATCAGCAAAACAACTGTGGGCATTTGGGCAAAAAACACTATAATCATTGCACTGCTCATCAGAGGACTGAAACAAAAAGAAAGTACCATTTATACAATGAAATTCAACACTRTTTCCTTTGTGCTTGTATGGAGAATTTTTGTCTGCACCAGAGCTGGAGTTATTCCCTTACTCTAAAGCTAGATGAATCCAGATTAATCTGGGCTTCCTGACTTCAGGAAACTTGCACAAGCTGAAACTTCCCCATGAATGACTCCTTCACACATTCATCAGCACAGCTTTGTGTGAAAACAAGACATAAGCAATCTTGAAATAGCACTGAAACACACTAAATTTGCCATTACGTGGAAAGATAACACTTTCCTTTTCCCTTCTGTGTATCATCCAGCCTTTGTTCATTTTACCAACACTTGCTTAGATCAGGGTTTTGCTTTGTTTGTCTCTTCTGGATGGTATCTGATAGTGAAATTTCACTCAGTGAACAATTTTACCTGTATTTTAGCTGTATTGACTGTGCTAGAAAAAAGGCCTTTCTTTCATCAGTCAATTCTGATCCTGCATCTGTTAACAGCAATAGAGACATGACAGATTGCAGAGCAGAGACCACGTGGCAACTTGATGCAGGTGGTGAGCTGAGTAAATACTGATTTTAAGCAATGAGGGTCAATGACACATTGTGCAGGCAATGAAGCAAAACAAAGAAAACCCCTAAAAGACAATGCCACAAATTAAAAGTTTAAAGGCCATTTGATTACACTGTGTTGAGATCCTTTGAAGCTACGAGGATCCGTGTGTATATGTGTGTGCGTGTGTGCGAGTGTGTGTACATAAATTCGAAAAACAGTTTTGGATAATGCCACCTATATTTCAAACAGACCTGAAAATAAATGTTTTAATACTTCAGTTCAACCAAAAATAAGCACAGAGCATTAACTTAAGTATTTTTCCTGGATACCTGCATTTTAAGAATATGACTGTCTGACCTGTAAAATAGCAGAGAAGTTCACATGCTGCTCGTAAACCAATGATAGTTTCCTTCATTGTCATGCTCATAACAATCTGCACTGCTGCTGAACTGCTGTCTTTGTTGATATTTTCTAAAAACTTTTTAAAGCTGTTTTCCAAATATTTAATTCATATAAATGAAGGTCTGGCTAAAAACATATTTAATTCTTGTTTACAGACACATTATTTTATTGGTAATAGATAAATCCATAGTCATTCTAAGGGCTAAAGTAAATTAGTAGTTTTCCTTAAAGCCTGCGAGAAAAACCAAGATTCTCACATTCTTTGTACATTAGTGTCTCAAAGGACATGTTCCCACATCTACTCAGAAAAGAAACAGTTTAAAGCAGAAATTCAAACCAAATAAACAGAACTATTGGCTGAAGGGTAATGTGTCTCATTTACAGTGCCAGAGGTCCTGGAGTCAGGCTGTGGTTAGCCCTGGCCCAGACCAGCTATGTCTCTCACTCTGTGCAACTGGCTCGTTCACTTCTTCCCCACATTCTCTGACCACAGGACCCACCTCCCGTGTACCCACTGAGTGCCACCATTGCTTCTGTACACTCAGCTGTGCAAGCTGAAGCATCCAAAAGCTGGATAGAGCCTGAAATTCTCTGTTGTAGCCAGGGTAGGATCATCTAATAGGACCCATACTCAATCATTGATTCCATAAGAGACTAAGCGAATTAATATATTTCCAAAATACTAGATCAGAGCAATGTAAATTGTGGTCTGTAAAGCATCCCTTGAGATCAAAGCCCTCAGAGCCAGTACCTTGGCTCCTGCTGTAAGAAACAATTGAAAGGAGACAATGCATATATGGCATTGAAGGATGCAACTGATATTTCGAGAACATGAATACTAAATGCATGTCTGACACACTGGTGACTGAGCAAAGTCTTAAAATTACTGGTTTATACAGTGCACTAATAATTCCCAGATTATACTCTGTGGTCTGGAGGAATTATAACTTTTTTTGGATCACTGTGTGTGAGAATTACTTGCTAGTGAGTTGTACTGTTATAAAATTTAAGGTACTACAAGTTATTAATATCCATGCATTTTGTAACAAATTCAGTGAAAGCAGAGAACACCTTTATGTTGCAAACGTAGGATTAGTTGAAGGCATTCAAATGCAAATGAATTTGCAAACGCCATCTTCTTTACAAACATTTTTTAACATTTTGGAAGCATGTATAGAGGGTATAAACCATGGCAATTTATTTAATACAAAATGCAAACCTAAGAGCACACATACAATTTCATATTCAAACATAATAGGAAACTGGGACATATTTATGCTAACGAGAAAACCAACTTTAATTCATTACATCAATTTCAAATTTTCTCAGGATATTGAGGACATTATGCTTCATAAAATCTCTTACAGTCTCTATCTATGAAATAAGTGCAATATAAAAGCATTCACGATTTCATTTGAATACATGGGTATGTCAACATACAACACAAAGCTTGTGCTCTACTGAATTCCATATCCTTGTCTTATTGAACTTTGTTTCTGGTTTATTTTTCAGTCCCAAGCAAAACATCATTCATCTTTTAGCAATAAATATGATAACCCAGCTCTGAACTGTACRTGTTTAGTTAAGCAAAAAAATGCTGAAATTTTCCATCTCTGGGGCCAGGAGCTGCATTTTCCTGAAAGGGTCTAACACTACCAGTCCACAGGCTGGGCTGGAACAGCAGACAATAACTCTGTATGCTAATAAAAACCATTTTGCAACACCACATGCTTGCATACTCAGCAGTGCTATCTTATATTCAACCATGATTAAAGAAAGAACAGCGATTTCTTTCCCTGCTCCTTCTCAAAACTGATTTAAATTATACCTCTTAAACGCAAACTGTAGATTTGGTTTTAGAAGAATGACAGTCTGTCAAATGTGAGTGGAATAGGACCCAAGTATGTGAGTCTGAAGCTCTGACTCCTGCCTTTGGCCTCAGTGGGAATTCCTGAAACTGCATTCATTAATGAGCTCTGGTATAACCTGCAAAGATCTGTGTGCATGCACGTACCTGACAGAACAACCCACKTGTGTTGTAACTCAAGTCATTCCAAAAGTATGAAAGGAATAGTAACAAGGTAGAAAAAATTGACCCATTAAGATTTCTCCAGCAAAATTGTTAGAAATAAACATCTCTCCTTTTCTCATATTCATGTTTACATGGAACAGGGAAAATTTTTATCTCAGGCACCAACATCAATTTAGATTATATTTCAGTATTTCCAGTTGTTTCAAAACCTAAATTACTAAATATCCTTAGAAAAAATATATTCTCTTGATACTTTTTAATCAAATAAAAAGAAGTGCAAGGAACATAATTTATTACRAAGGGTATTTCAGACCTGTTTTAGCAGAGTTTAAATAATTGGAGTTCTCTGATTTCCAAAGCGCTTTTCTAGGCTAACAGAATGGTTTATTCAYGTACACTATATCGTAACAATCTGACAAGATTTTCACCTGCTTTAAAATTTATAACATACAGAAAGAGTGAATAGCATGCTATGATGGATTTAACTTGTAGGCTTATTATTAAACAAGTGTTAGAGATGTAAAATTGAAAATGTATTTAAAAAGGATCTTTGAATTTTACAGCAAGCCTGGCTTAAGATGATTAAAAGTAATAGRTTTTGGATCTTGCTCACAGTTTGCAACAAAGTTTAGTAATTTCAGAAGCAGATATTGAAGGCTCTAAACCTACAGATTGTTTGATTCTACTGTAAATGTGCATGGTCTCTGTTAAAGCTAATGCTTTTTCTTAACAACTTAGAAATTCCAAGTATACCAAATGCAATGATGTATCAGAGACTATATAGATATGGTCTTYACATATGCAAGAAAACAATATTCTGCATGCTTACTTAGAAATTCATGAGTCTGGTAGACCAGACTGCACGAAAATATTCTGAGATTTTACTGTTAGTAAGCAATATTAGACAGACCTAGCATACATCTGACAAATTTTAAATTGACATGTTATTTTTTTTCTGAAAGATTCAAAAAGCCTTTACCAACCAAAAAAAAAAAAAACAACTGAAAACCCCCAAAATCCAAAACTAAACAGCTSGACAGGCAGTACAAAAAAAGGAACAATAAATATTTGAACGACAGSGGAAAAGTCATATGCTATCTGCCTGCATCAACCATGGAAATAAGAGGTCACAAAGAAAGTAACCATTGAGGAAAAGAATAACAGACTTTAAGGGTATGTGAATTGAAAAGGAATCCACCATCAAGAAACAAAAATCAGGCAAACATGAGAAATAAGACACTTGAGTAGATCTGTATGTAATGGGTAGTTATTCCTCTGACTCATTAAAAAGTTTCTTTTTATTACTTGCATTCACTGTTTATGCAGAAATAATTAAATCTAAACAAGGCTTTGCTAGCAAAAACAATTGTAGCTATCTCACATTTTCTGTTTAACTCTCTTTTCCCTGCTGTTTATGCTGATTTGCACAGGGGATGGAACAGTTGGAGCACTCTAAATCCTTCTTTTGTACTTCTTTTAACTTTGATGAGCAAAATGGAAATGCTAATCCCTTCTGCAGACACATGATTTCCTTCCTTTCTCCTTCTCTCTGAGATATTTGTTTTTCTGTTATCCAGTCTTTGTTCCCTAGTCCCAGAGAGGTTCATATGATGCTCTCCTTTTCCCAGGGCCCTAGGGTGAACAGAGTTCCACAATCCAGCAATTCATGAAATGCAAGTGATACCGAGACAGGCAAGGGATCTATCAAAGCAGCTTTCTCACTGTGCCTTTAGAACGAACAAACAAACAAACAAACAGAGATTCAAGAGTGTTCAGTATAGCAGAAGGAATCAGTTTAAAATACTGGMCTGGATTTTAGCCCTGAAACTGATTGTAGTAACTTCAATGATTCCAAGATTTCACATTGTGCTTTTCCTTTGTTCGATATATTTCTGACTGCATATTTAAAATTGGAAAATAAATAATAATAATTCAGGAAACAATAAAGTCACAGACCAAAAACAAGGTGAGAAAAACATTTATTTGGACATGAAGCAGACGCACTGGTGCAGCATGTAACATCCATGAAAATGTTGGAGGATTTTCATATTAAAGGCCTGGGAGACGTAGGGTGTCAAAGAAGATTGATCCAGGTGCAAAAAGGGAGTGCTCTTTGCTRTGCACTGTAGTAAAATTCTTCATTCAGTGGGAATAATATGGAATACTAAATGCCACTTTTATTTAGAAAACATAAACCAATGCATTTGAATTAGATTGAGGTACATATGTGTAGGCAAAAAGATATTGTCTGATAAGTCATATTTTCAATCCTAAAATATTCTTTTTTAAATTCACAATAAGACATGTATTTCCAAAGRATTTAGAATGCCTCTGCAAGGAGTTACATCTACTTTACAGTCACTTGTCTACAGCAAACTCAAAAAAACCAAACATTCATTTGCTTCCTCATACCAACATTAACAAGCTCATGAGGCATAGCATATTTTGAGAAACGAATATTCATGCATCTCCCTCTTCTGACCAAAACATAACTGTGTCTGTCACACAATGTGAGTGATCCCATTTTCTTCATCTGATGGATGCATTTCTGGTCACAAAATGTGGGAGATTTGGAGGAAACTGAATGCAACTTTTTAAGAGATGGCGTAACCCAAGAGTTGAACTTACTGTCACCATTACTGGAACACTCATTTATTACCTCCCCCTCATGCAGGACTGGTCCCTGGCCCAGGAGAAGGTGATTTTTTCTTCTGCTACTCTTGTTCGAGATGAGAATACATCAACATGTTAATTTATTTTGCTTTATTACTCAGTTTCAGACCAGGAGAATCTTTTAGCCAGATGCCAAGGCAAAAAACCAAAATGAATGAGTTATTTTGGGATTCCCTTGTCACTCCTTTCAAAGCTGGATATATCTTGCTTTTCTTGTTAAATCCAGTACTAGAATTTTCCAGAGCTGACACAGTAGACTGAAGACCTCTACTTCTGTTCAGACTGGTAGGCCAAGAAGCTGACAAGAGGGAAAGTTGGTACAATACCCGAGCTCTTTCTGAGGGTCAGACAGGATTTTTGATTTTATGGCAAAGCTAGCATTTTTTCCACACATTCTTTCTTATCGCAAGTTCCCGGGGATGAATCTGTGAAGACTGAAAGAAAAGAAAACAAAGAAAAAATTATATTTATAACAAGTGAATGCTGACAGTCTGAATCAAAGGCTCAGTGCTTTGTAATCAAAGTTTTGGAAAAACAAGAATAGGACGACCCTGAGGCTTTGGCACTGAGTTCAAGAACACAGTTAGGAGTCATTGCACCTCCAAGAACTGGGAGAACTGAAATGGAAACAAAGCCCTCTCAAAAAAGCAGGGGAATAAATTAATTCATTTACTACTGCCAGAAATTATGCAGTGGGAATGCATTCTAACTAGGAATGTGTTAGGCAATGGTCACAGCTGGATATGCTTCCAGTTTAAGTAGTGCCCCAAAAACCACCGAATGTGATGGAACTGTCCATTAACTTCAGTGGGCTTTTAATCAAGCCCAGCTAAGTCAGACAGCAAGATTTAAAGACAATTGAGGAAGTACGCAAGACAGCAGAGTAAGTTAGGCACAAGGCCAGAGGATCTGGAAAAAACCCAAGTGTCGGTGAAGAGACTAATTAGAGGACATGAAAAGCTCACTCCCAAATCTCCTTTAGACAGTCTCAGGAATTTCATTATCTTCTGTGATAACAGGATTCAGAAAATGCAAGCAGTGATCTGAATCAGTTTCTAACTCAAGCACAAATTTTCTGTGAGCTTTTTTAAATGCTTGGGTTTTTGCTCAGCAATACCACAAGGCCTCTAAGTAGTCTTTTTTTCCTTTTATCTTTTTTTTGTTGGGTCTCTTGGGTTTCTAGCTGGCCTAGGATTGCTAGCGTCAGGACTTCTGTCATCCAAATTCGAACAAATTGCCGAACATTAATTTCAGCATCAACTAAGGCACGTCCCCTACAGATACATCACTCAGTCTCCAAAGTCTTGATCTTTAAAGCATAAACCAAACCAAACCAAACTGTTCTTTTATTTGTGTGCTATGCAAAACATCATGCTCACAAGCTTGTAAAATTCTTTTTATAAAATATATTATTTTTCAGATAAGTTTCCCTTGCTCTAACAAAAAATAGAATTCCAATATTTGTAAGTTAACATTTGCCTTTGATTAATTATAGTTGCTTAGTGTTTCTGGAAAACAAGACCAGCAAAGCCTAATGTAGTCTGACAGGAACACAGTATACTGCTAAAATCAAAGTTAAAATCCAGACAAAGTGGTTTGAAGTTCATTGGTCTTATAAAACAAAAAAAGCAAACCTACAGAACAAAAATGCAAAGGTTTCAGGCCCTAGGTCTCAGTATGCCTAAATCTATTTAGTTGTGTAAGATTGAAGAAAAACTTTAGCAATTATATGAATAATTTGTTATAGATAAGAATTTTCCTTCAATAAAGAATAAAATATTGGGATCTTTTGTACAAGTGAAAGCAATGCTGGACCTGCCTAGAGAGGATATATTTTGCAAATGAAAGGTACATGTTGGGAGAGAGGATTTAGCAGAATAAATCTTAAATTACCAAGCACAGCAGAAAATACTATACTTAAAAATTAAATAATGTTAACTACTTGCAAACGGAGCAGCATAAAAATTACCAGAAGAAGTAAGAAGGTGAAATGATGAATTTTTGTTGCAAAAGACAAAAATGTTTGCTTTGTTGTCAGGAAGAAGCATACACAGGCATTGCAAGCAACTAGATCACTAAATTAAGGAGTAAACTGAGGCTATTGACCCGAAGAAAAAGAGCAACAGGACACAATAGTGTGGTGTTTTCACTGTGCTTACTGTTCTGATTCTTCATGGAAGAATATGCATTTGCAAAGGGAAGGGACAGCGAATAAAGGAATTAAATACCTGATCTAATGATTCAAGACCCCTATTTTCATAGAAGCAATTAATGCTAAACCTTCCTTAGAAAGAAGTCTGCCATCCAAAAGGCGTCATAATACCATAAGCCAGTGCAGACTTGACTCAATTGCCAAAACAGCACGATACCTTGCGCCGTTTGGTATGTTCCACAGCATCCTAACCTCTACCTACCTGCTAACAAAGCTATTGCTCTTCTGCCCTTTGACCTATCAGCCAAACCCTGTCAAACATCTTGGATTCACTAGGCTAGCTCTAGAAACTTGATGTTGGACATTCAAATTATTGGCATGTGGCTTAAATTCTTGATGTGCTTCCAGTGCCTCATGCAAATTTGGCCTACTAGGAAAATTTTTTATTGGAAAAAAAATTTCTGTGGAAGTTACATAAAGCAAAGGGAATAAAGTTTCCTTAGCACACTGGAACCTTATACATGAATCTTACATCCCTCCATAGATACAGAAGAGGTTCCGTTGTTTCCTAGCTGTTAGTATTGGACGTTGACAGTATTAGGAGGCATACTTCATTGAAGAGTTGGAAAAATGATGAAAACATTCAGAGGAATAGGTGGATGTTTTACAAATACTGGTAATATAAAAGTACAGAATTAAATAGGAACTGATAATAAAGAAAACACAATCAATAGGAAAAAAGATAGCTTGACTTATACTAATATAGTAAAACCCTTTTCTGGTGTAATAGAGCACATTATAGTACAGTGTATGCCTATCATTTGCAGCATATGGTAGAGGTTCATATCTATTAAGAAAGTGGCATTTTGTCTCGGAAGGAAAACATACTGGAAATAGTATATTCTCATAAGTACTTACAGAAAAGTAAAGGGGGGGAAAGTGCCTCTGAATACATAAAAGATAATACCTGCAGTAGATGGAAATTCATTAAACATTATCACATATAATAAGTCACAAAATAGAAAYGCTACATATAGGAAAAATATTAATATATAACTCAATTTGCTTAAGCCTTGATTTTGGACACTGACGAATTTCCATTTCTAGGTTATCAGGTAGCACAAAGAGTTGTTTCCAGAATACAAATGAGAGTGCTATTRGTGTATTGGGAGGAGCAGCAAGAAATTTGAGGGGAAGGGGTAAAAAACTGTGACATGAAATAAATGCCTTTTCCTCACAACATATCTTTGTTTGGCCTTCCAAAAATTCAGTTCAGCAAAATCATACATATAAAGGTGTTTGCAGTCTGAGAAACTCCCTGGGCTGAGGTCTTCAGCTGAGGGTAGAAGCTGTACTGCCTCCCACAGCCCCAGAATGCCACTGCCATTGGTCAGGGTCTAATACCACTCTGGTATTCTGAGTAACTCCATCCCATTTGAGACAGTGGAAGCTAAAGGTAAGTTTTGGCACTTCTATCTTAATTGAATTTTTATCGCTGGAAATACTAGTATTTGTTTTATTTTATCATGCTTAATACTGATTCAAAGCTTGCAGATTGTGGAGCCTATTTATTTTTCCCTGGATATGTCTTAGTTCCTTCCTCTGAGAGGTGTACATAATCTTCATCAAAATATTTGATCTTGCAGCTACTGCAGATGCCAATATTTCTACAGTGTGTTCCAATATATTACATGAAAGGGAAATAGAGACATGCAAACCCTGCAAGTTAGTGCAGATACTACAGCCATAGGTAAACAATTTTTTTCCACAGATTTGGTTTTGTCTACATATATGCAAAATTTAATACTTATCAAGCCTTATACCCTTCAAAAATCTTTTATTTTTAGGCAATGTGACATGAAAACAATTTTGCACAGTGAGCAAATTTTTATTTAAGAATTGTTTATTCAGAGGAAAAATTACACCGCATATGTTAGTACCGCATTTTGTGTTGATAGATGACACCCTTTATAGCTGAATTGTCTGGGGTAAATGACATGGAAAGGAAAAGCAAGACCAAAACCAATTCTGTCAAAAATAGGCAGCAGAAAACATAAAGACAGATAAAAAAATGCAAATTCTAGCATACGTGCTTCTTTCAGGGATTGATTGAATTTTTATTTTATTTTACGCTGTTTAATTTTTTTGATAAAGCAGACTACTTCTAGCAATATTGGAAGCTAATACTGAAAGGTGAAATTCATCTAAGCTTTCTCAAAGAGAAGACTCAGTGACTCTAGCTTCTTCCAGCAACAGCTGAAGTCTTTCTGAATAAAGAAAATGAGAGAAAAATGAACGCCTTGTTACTGACCATCCCCAGAGGAATTTCATATCCTCATGCCTAAACCAGCTTCATAAAGACCTCTTTTCATGAAGCTAAAATTCAGCTTGTTGCYCAGCACACACATTAAACAAAGTCTTATGTATTTCTTATACTTTAAGTAGCTACAGTTTTGAAATTAAATATTTAAGTATGTGTATCATGGCATCCTGTAAGGAGTACAATTTATTAGACTTATGCATTGCTAGTTATCACTGTGCTTTTGGTGAAATTAATGTGAGCTGTAGATAAGTAAAGGTGTAAGCAAAGAATGCTGAATAGAGCCTTGTGTCAGGCATCTTATATGATAATAGTGAATGCATCACTTACAAGGAAAAGGGAATGCATAAACACTAGTGCTCAAGCCTAGCATGAATTTTCTACTATTTTAAAAAATTCTGGAACTTTAAACGGGTGACAACTTACTTTTACAATTCTATTTTCCAAGGAGAACAGGTGAATGTACTACACCACCATTTCTCACTACTTCAAAARTGGTGTTGATTGAATAATGAAGGAAGTCAAAGTACTGTCCATGAGGCTATGAAGGACAYATATTATTTTTTATGTTGCTCCCAAGACCTTTGCAAAAGTATGGTCCAAATATGCCACACCAATTAAAATTACATTCTCATAAAATAACCGATGGGTAAAAAGTGTTTTGATTAAGCTCACCCAGAGACAACAGAGTTTCTAATGCTTTCTAACGGATTGGTGGATTTTTTTGGTTTTGTTTGGRTTTTTGTGGGKTTTTTTTGGTTYGRTTCAGTTTGGGGTTTTATATGATGGAGGAGAAATATAATATTACATTGTTATACATTTCAAAAGATTATTTATTGTGATAAAGACAAGTAATATAATAATTTACCTTTTCACTAGTTTCTCAAAAGTTCTTAATTAATGGTGCAGTGAAAATAGGTGAAGTTAGATGAAAGCGGAAAAACACCGTTCAGACATTCTCATTGAGGTCAGTTTATTTTTACATCGATAAAATTCAACTTTTCTAAATTATACGAATATGAGTATGGCCAAAGCAGTCTGCAGAATTCTCAGATCCAAGGACTCTTCATGAGGACAACCGGACTAAACCACTGAGTGACCATGAATAAATAGGAATTATTCATCAGAAATATTGTGGTTTATGTATATATGTAAGTACTGTATTTGTGACATTAAATTGTCATAGACTCCTTGTGAATACCAGATTGCCTGCAATCTGTCCATTTTGTTCTCTTTCAGAAAAGGAAACAGAATGCAGACCTTCATAAATGTTTTTCTGGGATTTTTTATCTTCAAGTTTCTTGGAGCTGCCCCTATCACTGATACCATAATTTATGATTCTGAGTTCTATAACATACCATTTGGAGAGCTGCCTCACCCATTTGCCTTTGATAGAAACAAGCAGTCTGATCAAGTAGAGGTAATTGGAACTTATTTATTCTGTCTTTCCAAAGTGCATAAACGCAGTAGCTACTGATCAGTTTTTCTTTGTCATGAAAACATTTATCAGACAAATCTACTCATGTGGTTTCTATTGCCTTTGCAGTTCATGCACTTTTTCTGTAACCTACAAACAAAGCCAAAATATATTCTGATCGTTTGGGGTTTTATTTGTGGCAATCTTTAAGAGTAGGGGAAATGTACCATGCTTTCCTCCATGTAATTCCACAAATTCTGTTGGAGATTGTCATTGTGATTTATTTGTCTGCATGATGCATGGAGGCAGCTGAGACAGGACTTCCAGCATTTCACATTAAATGAAGCTGTAAAAAGCTGTTTCCTTAGGTTTGTATTCAGTACAACTATTTCAGGCCATAAATGCTAATGTTTTCTATCACTGTTGGGAAAGTGGCAGAAAAAGAAAAGGGAAAGCACTTGAATTTAAACACAGAAAAGTAAGAAAAATTACTGAAGAAAAACTGTTGAAATTGTAATACAATATGAACTGGTAAGATATGTTGCCTGTAGAAGCAAGGGACTCCACTTGTTGACTTAAATGCTTCCTTCCTCTTCTACATTCCTTTATTTCTTTACAATTATTAAAAGGTTATATTAATTTTATCCTAACCCTCCTGATTAGACATCAGCACAACTTCCCTGAAGGTAATATAAGCACTGTGTTTCAGGATTATGTGTGATAGAAATTGAGTGAAAAATACAACATTTAAATAATATGGTGTTTTCATTTTTATACATAATATTTTAGTACTTTTCCACATAACAATGCATAATTCATGAAAACACATTCCTTTGAAAGATTCATGACTACAGCAGGAGGGATAGGAGCTAGTCCTTCATCAATGTGAGATAGAAATTGGATAACAGCTTTGAAATCAAAGGACAGAGACAATTTRAGAATTAATATATCCCAAAACGGGAGAAATGAAGAGGTAAAAATAATCTCAAAGTTAGTGCTAAGATCAGAACCTTATAGTTTGTAGGAAATAAATTTTCAGTCTAAGAGGGACTGAGAAGAACTTTGCTGTTAAGAACTTTGCTTGCTTTTGGCCTGTTTCCCTTGTGCCACTCTTGTGCTGTACTTAGTTCTGTTTGAGCTTGCTTTCCTGGTAAAGTCACTACCAATTTTAGTCGCTGTGCTCTCTCTATTTCACACTGATTAATAAATCACAGTTTCTGTCTCTCTTTGCTCTTAAAAATGAAGCATTTATCATTCCTGTAGAAATTCCTTCCCAGAAATGGGAGAAGCTATTTTGAATGTGCCTCATCACTGAGTTTTTCTCATTCAAACAACAGATTTTAGTAATGCAGTGAATTGGTAGGTGGGATTCTCCTGGGCTGTGCTTTCTCTGTGAGGTCCTATAACACCAAAGCACGGAGTGGCCCTTTTCCAAATGTCTGAGTGAAGGATAGAGATAAAGCAAGGCTTTGGCGTTCTTTTCCAGCTGAAAGGAAATTCAGGATGACTGATTTTGCACCCAACAAGGGAAGATACAAGAGATTGCAACACAGGTTGGGTTTTTTTAAGAGAGCGTGGAATAGACAGGATCCAGAAAGACTATTCATACTGTCTGGTAAACCTCTTTTCCAGAGCAGGATTATCTTCCATTACTGAGCTCTTCAGACAGACTTCTTAAAATTCATCAGGAGAAGTTCATCCATCACAGTAGTTGAACAGAATTTTGCTTTGCATATGGATGGACCTCCCTGTGTGAGCCTTTTTTTAATAGATGTTTAGCCAAAATCTTCTTTTTGTTTACATTCCTAATACCCTGTACCACCCAAGAGAATCCTAAGCATTCAGCTCCCCATATCCCAGGAGACTATGAGTGGTCAGTGCTCTAGAAATCAAGCAAATTTTATAGACATGTCAGTGTACTATTTGATAGGGCATGTCAGTCTTGCAATTTATATTTTAATCACTGAATAATATCGATGTCACTCAAGTTTTAAACAGAATACATTTGATTTCTTGATTGTGGTTATGACTTTCCTGTTTAAAATCTTGTTATCATAACGATGTGAACGACACAAGTGGGTCTATGTRTAAAACTCAATATTTATTCAAGGTCACGGGTTAGTTTTTATTATGCATAGCTTACGTGATGAGCAATACCACAGAGACCCAGACAAACAGCAGACCTTCAACAGATCTAGCCTGTGTGCAGTAACTCTTTAAGACCTSAATTTCCCTTTAGAGAGCTCTCAATCATGTCTTTAGACTTCTGACACAGTGGAGAAAAAAGTAAAATAGCATTTTCTGTTGTTGCTGTGCTCAATTTCAGATTTTAAAATTCAGTTATGTGCAAACAGAAGTCATTCTGTTTAACACATTTTTAGTCTCATTGGCAAAATGCAAACTTTACCAAGGTTGTGCATCCAACTGATTTCCAGAAGGTCCAGGAGACCAACCAGTTCTAGTACTTCAGATGCATTTGGTGTGCTACTCCTGTAAATTTCAAAGTGAATTAATCACCTGTGCACCTCAAGCAGTTAAACTAAAGCACCTGTGTCAGCATGTCCTTTTCCAGACCCATTAGGTACTGTAATCACACACTCAACGTATAATCACCAAAATGAGGAAAGACCTAAAGGTAATTAGAAAGGTATTGTTTCCACTCATTCTGTCTGGTTAAAATTAGGCTTTGCATCCCAAGATCATGCTCCAAGACAAGTATGAATCGTTCTCTTGGGATATGTATTGAGGTGGGTTGACCTTAACTGGCTGCCAGATGACAATCAAGATGCTTTCTCACTCTCCCTTCTCAGAGACACAGGGGAAAAAATTAAAGCAAAAAACTTGTGAGTTGACATACAGGCAGTTTAATGAAGAAAAACAAAGGTTGCACGCAGAAGCAAAGGGAAACAAAATGTTTATTCTCTACTTCCCATCAGCTGGTGAGGGCCAGACACTTCCAGGGAAGTAGGACTTGAGTAYGTGTAGCAGGTGCTCCTGAAGACAAACACCTTCATAATAAAGCCCACCCCCCTGCCCTCACTGCCTCCTTTCTCTTGGCTCTTATTGCTGACTAGGGGCCATATGGAATATCTCTTCGCTCAGCTTGGGTCACCTGTCCTGGCTGTGTCCCCTCCTGAGATCTTGACCACCTCTGGCCTATTGGTGAGAGTGTAATGTTGGAGAGACAGCCTTGGTGCTGTGCCRGCACTGCTCAGCAGTTGCCAAACACYGGTGTGTTATCACCACCTTTGCAGATAAAAACATGRAGCACAGCACTGAGGGGTGCCATGGGGAAAGTTAATTCCATCCCAGCCTGACCCCATACATCTCTGTTCCTCAAATAACTTTTGATGATCCCTAGACATCTGTTTCAGGCTTAGTACAAAACTTTTGTCTTAATACAGTTAACTGAGAGTGACTGAGTCCRAGTTCATGACTTCTTTGTTAGCTCTCATACTCTGGAGGTATTCTTTTCTTGTGCAGTGTGTATGTGTGCATATACACACACTTCATTGTACTGAAAACATTTTTCTGAAAACGTTTCTAGGTAATGGCTCTTGATATTCTTCCACTTGAAATCTATTTTTGTCATAGATTCTAGAATAATCTCACGGTTGGGAAAGGTTACTTAATGTATACAAGGAATATATTTTTAATGCAAATATTTGCATGGGGAAAATGATTGTAGCTATGAATTACTTGTGAGAATTGTATTGAATCCTCTATCAAAGCTATGCATTGTCATAYATTAGCTGAGTCAAATCTGGGCTACAAAATCTATGGTTTCCAAGATCCTAGGTTAGTGAGACACAGAAGACCTAGCTAAAGCTTTGCATCCAAATGGAAATTGCTACTGGAAAAACTTTAAGTAATATCACTCAGAAATAAAATGTGCATAGATACATTAAGATAGCAGAATCAACTCTTTCACAGAAAATGGCTAAAAAAAGGCAATGCAAAAGAAAAGACTATTATCAAGGAAAGAATTCCAAGGTCCTAAAGGAGAAAGATACTGCAAATAAATGTACTGTAAGTGTACAAGCTTTGTGTTGGGTTTGTCTTCTGAGACAGTAACAACAGTATAAACATGAGCTCCTGTATCTTCCCTTTTCTTTACAGTTCATTAGTATTTTGAATTAATTTTATATCATGATAGGGTCCAGAGGCCGCAGTCAAGACCGGGTCTCCCAGCTGCTCTGAAAACATGTACGAAGAGAGATTTCCTTCTTCAAAATGAATACAATCAAACCAGACTCTCAAACGAAGTCTTGTGCGAGCTTCTCACTTTTTCCCTCTTTGAAACTAAAATTTTGTTTGGAAAATGTGTGAGAAAAACAAATTGTGGAGAGAGATTCTTATGTACATCAGCTACTAATGTCTAATAAAATGGCACTGCAATTTTATTGTAGCATCTGTTAAACATAATCAGTCAATTTTCCTTTAGGTAGGAAAAACTAAGTTAGCAAAATGAGAAGTGAAAATATAGGAGCATCAGAAGAATATTTTCATTGCTAAGATAGGCAATCAGTGAGGCTGAAAAGCGAAGGAGCACTTAATTAAGAATGGTTTGCCTAGCACTGAATAAACAGAAAAGCAAGGGAGTTAAATACAGGTTGGTCTGGGTCTGTTTACACAAAATAAATAAGCTGTGAAGTATGATCCACAAAATATTCAGAAAGAAGCACAGTGAAAATCTTGTATTTGACGCATTTTAGCCAATTAGCATTAGCTTGTTGAATTTGAATCAAACTAATAATAGGATATTCAGGTGCCTGCACAAAGCTCAGAACTTGAGTTTGAGACATTTGCTCATGTCTGTGCGCATACACACAAGCCATCTCTGATGTTGCCGTAACGCACACCCAGAGGGGCCATACTTGAACAAGAACTCACTCTTGCCATTCTGCAGAGTTGAGAGAAGCTCACACTGCTGTTCCTGTCATTGTGGTAGGTATCTGATTAAATAAGAGACTTCTAAATGGGTGTACAATGACTTTTCAGAACATGTCATGTACACTTTTTAAAAACCCTGTTAATTAGTACAAGTAATGTACAAGTCAGCCACAGAGTTGATAAGAGAATCAAACTTATCATTTGAAGTTTTATCCTCAAATAGGAATTTTTCTACTTTTTCAGAAAGGATTTGACTACGGCTCCTATTATTCACTTGTCTGAAGTGACTAACAAATCTATTTCTTTTTAAGATAGAACAATAGGAGAAAAAAGTCTTTAAATGCAAAATTCAAGAAAAACCAGTACAAGCTACTTTTGGAAAGGAAAACAAACCTTCCTGCCAAGGGGGTTGGAAATAGATGATCTTTATGGTCTCATCCAACCCAAACCATTCTGTGATTCTCTGAATAACTTCCACCATAATTAGATATATTCTTGTAAGCCTTTGGTAGTTTCAGAGCAGCTACAGGGGAAACTAGTTCCTTTTTATGGGTCAGTGTGTGGAACAACTGTCCCTTCTAGTTTATAATGCCTCTTTTTAAGTTTTGAATTTTTATCTGTGTTTTAAGTGTATTTTTTGCAGTAAAAAAACCACTGAAACAGAACACATTTCAGATTCTCCTGTGGATTTAAACTTATCATCTGTAATACATCAGCTTTGATCCTAAAAGATGTAGACATAAAATAGACATGTAAAATAAATTCCTGAGCCTTTTCTAGTCTTTTGTTTGTCTTGCCTCCTTTACTGTCAATGGTGAGAGACAGATACCTAAAGAGTCCACCCTAAAAGGAATTTCTGTAGCCAGTGTCTGGAGCTGCTTTTCAGAAGTTTTGTATCATTCTGTACTGACTGTGAAGAGATGCTAATATAAACTAAATGCTCAGCCTATGGATGGCAAGTTGCAAGTTGGATTTTACCAATTGCTTTTTATCACTTACTGATGTGTTCTGATATCTGCATTCTGGCCTTTGTAACTTCCTGGTCTGAAAGTGCCTCTGAATTGGCCAGCCACACTAAGCAATTTCATTAGAAAATGGAGTTACATTGGATAAATACAGGATGGGGAAAGAAATAGACACTCCATGCAATCTTAGGCAAGGTATCACTGTCCTTTGGTGTGCTCTGGGATGAATCTGCATTGATATTCTCTAAATCTCTTGATTGATTCCAAAGACAGAGTAGGGTAACTATTAACCACATAGTTAGATGTCTAAAGATAGGTGATGTGATACCCCTTCAGGTTTTCTTATGCTGTGTATTAAAACTGTCTTGGACAGCAGATTATTATTTGAAGACTTGCAGCTATTGGCAAAGAGAAACATACTTTACTGTATTTCTCTACAATGTTCTTCCTGCTTTGTGATTTTCCAGAAAGCATATTTGTTAAAGTAGCAAGTGAAATACAAGTCCACTCCCTGCCTAATTCCAGGCTCCCTTGTCCCTCCAAAAAACCCTATGGAAAATAATAGCATTAAGTGATATGCAATCATTTATGTTTCAATTTTATTTTTTTTTAGTAAAGTCCATGTTGCCAAAAATAAACAAACATCTGGAAGATGAGGGATCATTCTGTACAGTATATAGTCCAAGAAACATCTTTGTCTTGTTACAATCTTGCATGATTTATCAAACATGTAAAAGAAACAAAGCTGCATGGATCAGATGACCAATAATGGGAAACAGACTTTTACCTTTAGGTCACTGGTTCAAGTCCGAGTTATGTACAGCACGAAAATACTGCTCATGCTCTGGGTCTGGTATGCAAAACACATATGTCAGTGAACTCCTACTCTGTTACCAGTATATAAATGGCAACGTCATTAAGTTGATATCAATAATTTTTGTTTTCTTATGACACTCACAACTGCAGGAGACTGAATAGATAAAGCTAACTACTTGGAACTGTTTCCCTAAACCCTGGATTTAGTGCATTTGCAAGGAAGATGCTGGGAGACTTTTAACTGTGCATCTACAAATCTAGATAACATCCTACAGTAAGAGAGCAATAACAGTCTAGAAACGGAAGTACTAGAGGTTAACGCCTCTGCTTTGGTACCCAACAGTTACAGTGATTAATCAACTAAGAACCCTCAGAGAGCATAAAGTAAATCACAAATCCCAAGAGAGTAAGTTCCATAAAGTATGCCTCCAAATATGGACAAAAAAGTCCACCTTGAAAATACTCTTCTCCAGAATATTATTTTCAGTAGAACAAAAATTGCTTATAAAGGCCTTAACAGGTGTCAAAATTTCCGGATTTAATTCCAAAGTTCAGAAGAGGGACTCTTATCTGATTTCCACAAAACTGATGAAGAAGTAGACAGCATGTGCAAGATCTTTAGTGCAGTACTAACCTGGGTCAATGAAAGTCTGGAATGCATCTCTCCCTCTAGGCTTCCTCCGTTCAGAGAACAGCTGTCCCATTTCCTTTGTTCCCAAAGTCTTCTTTTGATTTGTCCCCAATTCCATTCCTGCTTAATCTGTCTACTGTCAGTGCTGCAGATGGTAACATTGTGTGTTTGTCTGCGCAAAATGACAAGGTACATCCTTACTCTTACTTACATCAACTCAAGTTACTCAGTCATAGTTCAGCTGAAGGTCATCTTGCTCTTTGATTACCTTGCATTTTGTGCGGTTATGACCTTGGTAACTGTATTGGGGCAATTTTATCCATAAACTCTAATTATTAATAGTATCTGTGCCTTTTTGGAATGCAGCTAAAGAATATACAGGAAACCTAAATTGTTCTTAGTCAAACTCTGAGCTGGTATGGTTCAGAGTGCTTGCTAGTTTTTTTGTTGCTCCCATGTTCTCTGTCTTCAGCGAAACTAACTGATATGAAATATTTGAACCTATTGCCATTATATAACTTAAGCCAAATTACTTTTGTACAAAAAATTAGATTTTAGGTAGTTATTTAGATGTTCTAAGGCAGTCCAGGATCACAATGTTTAATACTGCTTGTAATGATATACAGCTGTGCTGCAAGATCCAGGTAGTCTATTATGAGTTGTAAAGTGGGGTTTTTTCCAAAATTTTCACAGATCATAGAATCATAGAATTTTCTGGGTTGGACGGGACCAAGATCTTGTACTTCCAACCCCCCTGCAACGGGCAGGAACACTTTCAACTAGCCCAGGTTGCTCAAAGCCCCATCCAACCTTGCCTTGAGCAAGGGAATCCATAACTTCTCTGGGCAACCATTTCCAATGCCTCACCACCCTCACAGAAAAGAATTTAATAATATATAAAAGTTTCAGCTTCAAGCCATTCCCCTTTGTCCTACCACTATRTGTCCTTCTAAAAAGTTTCTCTCCAGCTTTCTTGTAGGTCCCCTTCAGGTACTGAAAAGCTACTAGAAGGTCTTCCCAGAGCCTTCTTTTCTCTGGGCTGAACAACCCCAACTCTCTCAGTCTTCATCTTCTTGGCCCTCCTCCAGACTTGCTCCCACAGGCCCATGTCGTCCTTGTGCTGGAGACTCCAGAGCTGGATGCAGTACTGCAGGTGGGGTCTCACGAGAACAGARAAGAGGGGCAGAATCACATCCCTTGAGCTGCTGGTTACATATGAAAAATATATACACATACAGAGAGATTCAAAGAGGGGTCAAATACAGCAAAAGCTTTGCCACTGCTTGGAATCCAGATGTCAGGTGTTTTAGTTCCTTTAACTTCTACAGTCCACATACAAAAACAAATTTTAAAAATTCTAACCATTTGGCAAGTCTGGATGCAATTACTGTTTACCTGTCTTTTACAATCAGAATTTATGAACACTTCTGTGGTGGATTTCAACAGCTTGCTCTCCATAAAGACAGCAAAGACAGCAGTAGCTGTGGTATGGTCTCAAAAAAGGAGATGCTTGGTCAGGTGAAAGACTCAGGATTCAATAGTTTTATGGTGGTGTTGTGCTAGAAAGCTGCAGTGGATGAAAACTGAAGTGGAATTTTGGGCTTTGGCGCCTTTGCACTTGGAATAATGATACTGTGACAAAATTCCTATATTTGGCTGTGCCTTAGAAAAAGATAAGGAGTGCTAACCGCAGTGCAGGGGTGCAGCAYCCACAGGCTTAGATACATCAAATTTTTAACAGCACCTCAGCTGTGCAAAACCCTATAAGGACACTAATTCATTGTCTTGGATTTAAAGAATAAAGAGTACATTTTCAAAAGGGGCTCAGCGCAGTCAAACAATATTATTACAAGTGGGGAAATGAAGGTACAGCGGGAAAGTAACTTGCAAAGGTCACATAGCTGTGTCTGGGTGATTACAGAAAACAACTCTGTCTCTTTGCTAACATAGGCCCCTCTTCAACAAGCCTGGCAAGTCTGCAATACTCTTTTTATGACCAGTGATATGACACAAGAAAATTGCTGCATCTTAATTTTTATCTTAAATTGTCATATAGGAAAATCAACAGAATGCATTTTTAGAATTAAAGTTAACCTGAAAAAATTTACTGGTTTGACTAATTATGTTGAGTGAAGGACAAAAAAAAAGTTTTCTAGTTCCATGCAAGGATCTTCCAAATCTTATAAGTGTTTGAAAATCAAGATTTTATCCAATATTTTTGTATAAATCAATTTTTTCATACTACATAATACGGATACTAATGAATGCAGCTAAGCAGAGTGTTTTGGTATTCAGATATAGGGAAAAAAAAAAGACAAAAAACCCACCAACATATTATCAAGTAGTATGTGAAGTCAGAATTCAGAATTCAGTAGTAATATTTTCAAATCATGTTAGTGTTCAAAGCAGAACCTGCACAACTATATTGGATTTGGATTTATGATGGTACAACTTACAATTTTATGGTAAATGACTTGCATCTTTTTGATATTTCACAGCAAATTTTCATTTGTCATACACAGTTKATCAATTTTTATCACAAATCTAATTTATCTTTAAATAAATATGAAAAGGTAATTTTGCTAGTATATATTCTCAGTAATTAAGTATATGCATGTCTGCTTACATAAAAAACGTTCAAAACACTGAGATAAAAAGTGAATAAATATGTTGGATTTTCATGAATTGTTTATATATCATCAGAATTYATTAAAGCTCCTGGATAAAATGAAGCTCAAGCACTAAACCTCAGAAAATATGTGACCTCTAGTGGGAGAATATGAATAACTGGAAGAGAAACAGCTTCCAAGGGAAGTAAACAGTAACATTTCCTTTTAATTTTCCCTAGACAGAGATTGGGACAGAACTACCTTCTGTAATTCAAGAGAGTTATTCTTCTGCACCATTGACAGAAGAAACTGAGGATGAAGCATCAACACCAAAATTAATTGATGGGTCTTCAGCACAGGGGTCAGGGGTTCTTGGACCCCAGACTCAAGATGGTTAGTAAGAAAGACAAATGAGGTTTTTGTGTGTAGCTTTGGTTTTGAGGAAGCCCACTTTATTTTCTTTTTTACTGAAGATGAAGTACGTAATTTCTATACTTCTCTTACTCAAGAAATATATAACATGCCTACCTTGCATGTCAGATAGGTGCCTAGTCAAGAGGCTTCCATACTATTTCACTATGAAAACAACTGTGCCAGTGAAGATTTACAACTTAAAATTTGCTGATAGTTGGCAAATGCTACCAGTACTTGTTTTTTTGTCTTAGATTTCAATATCATTATCAACTGTCTTTATTTATAATGATTTGCTACATGTTTTTAATAAATGTATTCATACAAAGTATAGTTAAAACGTTGAAGAATTTTTGAATTTTATGAAAACTATAAACTGAAAACTTAAGGAAACGGAGATACTTAGAACTTTTGAGTGAATATGATTTCAGTTCTTCTACCTATAGTGAAATAAGGACTTTATAAATCTTGCAGGGGAATTAAAATTGCAAAACATAATCTGTCTCTCTCCCACACAAACTTTGCAGTGCTAATTATTGGCATTTGTCAGAAGCTCCTCTAAATTCTAGTAGGTAAAGCTCACCAGAGTTATCCATTGCTGTGAGTGATCTTTGAATCATATGGTGATCAACACACAATAGCAGGAAAATCCCACTTTTTACAATGCCTAACACTACAGCTGAATAACATAGAAGAAAAATGAAATGAAAAAAAAACCAACCACAAACATAAAGCCCTGAGTTCCTGCTTCCAAAATTGTGTATTCAGTGAAGTTAATAATTGGTAGTTTTATTTTGGTACATACAACRGGTGAGCTTGACCAGGCAAAAATACACACTGTCAAAACAAAGAAAAATGGAATGAGAACTTCCCGGGAGATTCCAGAAAAAAAAAAAAATAAAGGCCTGTACTTTTTTCAATTTTGAAAACTACAAGATGTTACGATATATCCTGTAAATATAATTTTATATCTATCAACATTTTTGAGTACTGAATGCAAATCAAGTAGTGCATCAACTAAAGAAACGCTCAAGACATTAACATGTCAAATCAGATTTCTCGTGTCCTCCGTTTTTTAACAATATATTTTTCTGTCAGACATTGCTGCTATTGGCCTGCTACTGAATAGAAGACTACAAGGATCAGTAACATTAAGCCAAGTTCATTTTTCTTGTTGATATCTTTTTGAATCCTTCCCCTACCTCTGTTTTTTTAAAGTGTCCACCAGACATAGGTCACAAATACCACTCCTGTAAGATCAAAAATAGGACAGGGTAAAACCCTGTCCCAGTAATATGGTACTATATTGCAATATTATGAAAAAATATCATCCATCCTTAACTCTAAATTCATTTAGGCCTAGATTTGCTGAGATAGTTCAAAGTGTGGATATTTTTTTCCCTGTGTCAGGCTTGCTCTCTGTAACCAATTTAATCTGTCCTGTGGAGAAAATTAGGGAAAGCATGAAAAGGTTCTTATCTCTCCAGAAATTGTATTCCYGGATGTCCAAGTAGAGATTACCACATAAAAACAAAAGAGTACTCTGGTTACTGATTCTTTAATCTTGTCTCAAAAGGCACCTCAATTACCCACAGGTAATTGAGGCAGATCAAGAAGGCACATCTCTCACGTAACCACATCTGATCTGGAGAAAAAACTGATCTGCAAGAAAAACATTTTCATATTCCTGAATTATCCTACTATTCTATAATTAATGAGAGCAAACAACCCCATCTGCGACACGAAGGAGGAAAACACGTAACAGAAAAGTATTTCTGCGGGATTAAAAGCTGATAAACAGATATGATGATTTWTACTCATAATCAAGGAAAAGATGTATCAAAAAAGTCAATGTCACAAGTATTATGATCCTGTTATTAAAACTGTTAGAGAGATGCCTCTGCCTGAATTAAGGTGCAAACGAGACCATATGCTGAAGTCAATAGGATGAATTTTATTTAATAGTAAATGCGAGGGGGAGAGAGAGAGAGATAGAAAGAAATATAAAAAAGGAGGGAGGGGGAGAGAAAGAGAGTGACAGAGAGATAGRTTAAGTAGAAAATATCACCACTCCATGGATCTTGATGGCATCCCATTGRTCCTCATTTTCTGGTCTTCTTGGTGGTGAGGGTGCCAGAAAACAGAGTCCAATGGGTTAATATACATTTGGGCCAGGTGGGAATGCCCCAGTAGCTCTCCTCGGAGGTGACAAGTTTGACACAGGCTATTGCAGCAGACTCTGGATCTGTTGCAACCCTTTGCATCATGTGCAGACCTGTGGTACAAGGCCTCAGGAATGAGTCTAGGGGCACTCTGGGTGTCTTTGATGGATTATGAAACCCCCTCAGCTGCCTCTCTAGTGAATGTTCCATGGATGTGGCCTTCCCAGGGTGGGGAGGGGTATACAGCTGAGCCAGTTTGTGTAAGGGAGAATGGGTGTTCACTGCCTCTGATCAGAGGTCACACCACACGCCCAAAAACTCTCCTCCTCCCGCCATGGTTAGGGGGTTGTTTGTGCCTCCCCAAACCCAGCCAGAGTTGATTTTCAGGACAGCTGCTGGGTTTTGGCTTTCTTGTGGATACATTCTTCTCCCTCAGCCTTGTTTATTTCTCCCTAGACCTGAGATAATTGAACAATAGTGTCACCTTTATCTTGTCTCAGGTTTCCCTAGGTGGCTCAGCCCACAGTCCAAAGTTCCGGTCAGAAGGCGCAGTCAGGGAGGGGTGGATTTGGTGGTCAAATCTTCTTTATGYAGTTTTGCCATAATGGCAAAAAGTCCTTCATAACAATGTTTAAGACATTAACTATTACATTTCAGTCTTTCACAAGTCTCACGGAACTTGAACAGTACTAACAAAAAAAACCTTTTAGCTTCATGGTATTCATGCAGTTTTATGGCTGAGATCATATGACTTCATTTTTCATTCTCACAAACTTCTAGTGGCAACCAAATGTTTTGTTAACACGGTCTCCAAGTTACCTTAACTCAGACTCATATAGAAAAATTTGTCATGGTGTAGAATTTCTGTATCTGAAAATGTAATTAAACAACATACAAACGAAACAGAGGTTCTTCTCCACAGCTCCGTAGGAAATTAGTAATTTCCTTACAAAATAGTCAGAAGTAAAATTTCCAGAACAAAATAGGAATTACAACAAGTCTCATTCATCAGCTATTATTCATCTATCTACATAGAAGTATATACCAGCTACCTTAAGGGGCAATCAACTTTTGGCTGGTCGCTGTCAGCAAATATTCTATAATAGTCTGAGAAACACTTTATTAGAACAAGTTAATTGTTCTTCTAGGCATAGGGAGAAAAATAACTTCATTTTTAAAAGAATTTAATCACCTTATTGTTACAATTATATGATTTGGTGATCAAAGCAGAATGGGAAGTGAACTTTACCATAGAAAAACTTTGATCGTTAGGCACTTACGTGAGCATTTCATTGTAGTAATTTATGTATAATTTTTATACATTTCCTTTCTAACAAAGTGTTTTCTCTTCAACTTCTTGATAGGTCTTCCCACTTGCCTTTTGTGTACATGCCTAGGGACCACAGTCTACTGTGATGATCGTGAGCTTGATGCTGTTCCACCATTGCCTAAGAAAACCACGTATTTCTATTCACGCTACAACAGAATCAGGAAGATCAGCAGAAATGACTTTACTAACTTAAGTATGGATAGAAGTATTATTGCAATTAGCTTTAATTTTGTTTATTTCTGGCTCGTATCAAGCTAAAACATAGTGACATATTTTGTATAATATTTAATGATGGTAAATTTTATTCATAAATGCACATGCATTTTGCTACTTTGGAGCATAAAGGTCAAGACACTCGATGCAGATTCTCTGCCAAATTTTTGAGTTATAAATAACAATGACCATTGATCTTTTTGCTATTACTTGCAATCATCTTTAGAAAGGTAATAAAAACCCCCAAATATTCAATTTAATTTTGTTRGGTTTTTTTTTAATTGGAAAAAAAGTGTTTGAGTGTATTTTATAAAGAAGTCAATATACCAAATTTCTTACAGATAGAAAAATGTTGAAATAAAGAAATATGCAACAAGGTAGTAAAGAATATGTTTATTTCCCTTTAAGTGTAATTTTTTCAAAAGGTAATAATTTAAAAGATTCCCAAAACACACAGAAATCTTAAAACTCTGAACCTTGAAGTCTTTCACTGAAATATATATCAAGAATGACAAAGGCAGGGTTTTTTTTAAAATTTCACAAAATACCTTCTTACATGTCTGTTATATCTCGTTTCTCTGCCAGACCATTTAAAGAGGATTGATTTGACTGCAAACTTTATATCGGAGATCCACAAGGATGCCTTCCGAAGATTGCCCCAGCTTCAGGAGTTGGTGCTCCGTGACAATAGGATAAGGCAACTTCCTGAGTTGCCATCTACCTTAACGTTCATCGATGTTAGTAAGAACAGGCTTGGTCGCAGAGGGATACCAAATGAGGCGTTTAAAGTAAGTTTGAGTGTGATGGGAAAATCTTTTCTTCCTCTCTCCAGAGGATGTGGATTGAAGTGCAGCCTATTGTCATAAGAGAGATGCTCCAGTCCCCTAATCATCTTTGTAGCCCTCCACTGGGCCTGTTCCAGGAGCTCCATGTCTCTCTCTTGTCCTGAGGAGTCCAGAACTGGACACAGCACTCCGGATGTGCCTCACCAGGGCTGAGTAGAGGGGCAGGATCACCTCGCTTGACCTGCTGGAAACGCTCTTCCTAATGCACCCCAGGGTCTCAGTGGCCTTCTTGGCCACTAGGGCACTGGTGGCTCATGGACGGCTTGTTGTCTACCAGGACCCCCAGGTCTTTCTCTGCAGAGCTGCTTTCCAGCAGGTCAGCCCACAGCCTATACTGCTGTGTGGGGTTATTCTTTACCAGGTGCAGGACCCTGCATTTGCCTTTATTGAATTTCAGATGGTTCTTCTCTGCCAATCTCTCCAGACTGTTGGGGTCCTTCTGGAGGGCTGCACAGCCCTCTGGGTATTGGCAACTCCTCCTGGCTTTGTGTCATCAGTGAACTTGCTGAGGAACCATCTGTCCCTCCATCCAAGTCATTGATGAACATGTTAAATGATACTGGGCCCAGTACTGAACCTTGGTGGACAGTGTTAGTGGCAGACCTCCCACTAGACCCCGTACCATTGATTATGTCCTTCTGGGATCTGCTGTTCAGTCAGTTCTCAGTCCACCTCACTGTCCACTCTTTCAGTCCACACTTCCTGATTTTGCTATAGAGTATACTMTGAGAGAAAGAGTTGAAAGCCTYGCTGAAGTCAAGGTAGATAGTATTCAGTGTTACCCCTCATCCTTTCTGGTAATTGTTTCATTTTAGAAGGCAATCAGGTTGGTCAAGAATGATTTACCTTTTGTGAATCCATGCTGGCTACCCTGATCACCTTCTTGTCATCCCTGCATATCCAAGATGGCTTTTTCCAATACGGCTGTCATTTCCTCCTGYTTTTTTCCATCTTCCTCTAGAATCTGGATGAACTGCAGCACCTTTATATTACTGACAATAACTTGGATCATATTCCATTGCCACTGCCTGAAAGCCTCCAAGCTCTTCATCTTCAGGTAGGCTACAAAAGAAATGGCTCCTTATATTGTGTTCAAATTGTATGCACAACCAGGAAGGGCAACTATTTGTCTTGTAGTTGCTTCTCTTTAACCAAAAATGTTCTTACTTGACTAAACAAGCTATGGGAAACATAAAATTAACTAGTGAATTCAGTCTTTCAAAGAAGTAAAATTTAGCTCAGCTAAGCATTAATTTTCAGAATTTCTAACACAATATTTTCCAAAAAATCAAATTCTAGAATTATATTAGCACAAGTTAAAGTTTTGTTCATAGCTGTCAAGAGCAACATTAGTCTAAGAGACTCATCTAACTGTCTAAGAGACTAATGACAAATCCTTTACACTGCTCATATAAATCTTCCAACAGAAATACTTTTGAATACCATGGGGAAGTTATTTTACGTACTGATTGTATCTATACTCAGTGCATATCATTCTTTTAATAAAGGTAATTCCCAGCTACCATTTTTTAGCCAAATTTTTCCATTTGACTACGTTGGAACGTCCTGTCCATCATCCTTCTGTAATCCTTTTTTTCCTCTATTTCCTTTTAGCAAATAGTTTCTCTCTGAATTTTTCCTTTTAGCCTTTTCCAGGTCTGCTTCTTTCCCTTTATCTCCTCTTATATCAATTTACATTTTTGTTTATCAGATATTTTTATTTATTGTATCATACAGAAAAAACCTTTCAGTAAGCAAAGTAATGTAGCTCACATCATTTAACCTCTGTCTTTCAATAAATAAATTTATAGAAACTCTCTGCCTGCTAGCCGACTTGTTTTTTCACCTGTTTGTGCCTCTAAATTAAATATTCAGTCCTGCGTGCTACAGAAAAAATAGTGAGCTGGACTTTTTCCACACCAATTTCTGACTAGCAAAAGAATGGAGAAGGGAAGAATTTTCAGACAGCTCTCATTTTAGGTGATGAACTTTTTAGTCCCAGTTTCCTGACAATATTATATTCCAGCATTTCATTGTTKAGAATAGTTCATTTCAAAACTGGAAGCTCAGTGAATATAAGGCATATAAGAGGAATTTAAATCAAAGGAATAAAACTGAAAGCATTCAACTTTTCCAGTATACATACAGATGTGAGTTAAACTAATGTGAGAGGGCCTGGGGGAGAGAAATTTTCACAGATCAAATTATGGATTTGTGCCTTTGCAGGTTGACGTACATTAAGATGTCAAGACTATAATTATTTGTTTCTATGATTTTTAGACTGGCCTATCCTGGTTCAAATTTGTCTTAATAAGGCTCTTCAATATAATCTGGAAATGAAAGAGCTCTGTATTTCTACTAGGCTCCTCCTCCAAAGCCTGTCTCTGCTACATGGCTTGAGTTACTTAGTTTTGAAGCTTTGCACTGGCCAAGAAATTTTCCCCTGCTTGGAAGATTTCTCTGTTGATGACTTGCTGCCGCGGTCTGGGCCCTTGTGTTCAAACAAGTATCTCTCTAGACACTGAAAATACATCCATAAATGGTTTTACTTTCAGGCATCTATTCTAATAACTTTGGTTTTGTTTGCTTGTTTTCTTTTAGAACAACAACATTCAAGAGATGCATGAAGATACCTTCTGCAGAATGAGAGATTTTACTTATGTACGTAGGGCTCTTGAAGACATCAGACTGGACGGTAATCCCATCAACCTGAGCAAAACACCTTATGCATACATGTGTCTGCCCCGTTTGCCAGTTGGTAACCTCATCTAAGCTTTGACAGCAGCCAAGGCTGTCATATGCTATAAGAATCTCTAAAGACAAATTGTTAACTCACTGCTACGTTAACCAAGATGAATTTTTACAAATATCATTAAATTGGGAAATATTTCTGTTAATATTGGAATTGATTACTGAGATATCAAGAAGATTATGAAATGCTAAAAGACAAATCCATTRTCTACCCAACTGCAAGTTATTTAGCAATATCAAGAAAAATCCTTTACTAAAAAAACGAGGCAAATACCAAATTTTTTGGTGAATTGTTCAGCTCTAACGTATAAATTCTAAATTTAAATAATTTTATATATTAAAGTCTAACTATTACATGGTAAATAAAGGAATAAAAATAAAATATGTGTACACAATTGATTATTTACTGGCTTTTATTTTACTTAAATATTATTCTCTCAGAGTCACATCCATTTTTCTACTTCTTTCCTTGAAGGTCCCTTCATTTTGGAAAAGTACTAGCAATATTCAAGACAGCATGTTTTCTTCAGATAATAGAATATTTCCTTGWTTCAATAATGAAATATAGAGCTCAAATTCATATCAGATTACCCTCCCATAATCTATTTATACTTTTGCAGCAATAATTTGTCTTTGTAATGCTGATGAGACCCAAAGCTATTTTCTGTAACTTTGATAAATTTGCCTGACAGATTATGTGGTAATAAAAATCTCAAATGAAATAGCCTATTTGAGAAATACTAGATTTTATTCTGCATAGAAAATGGAAAAAAACTCCCTTTGTCATATTTACACAGTCAAACAAAATTTTGCAGTTCAATACACTAAGGACCAGGATTCAGAGACCAAAGTCACAAACCTCCTTGTGGAGCTCAATTTCCAATTACTTGAAACAATTTCACAAAAAAATCTCTGTTTTACTGTTCAACAGCCTTTGCAGATAAAGATTAGAAAATTTCCCTCTTGGGATACTTTGAATAACTCTTCTCCTTTAGTGGAGAAGATTTAATACATTTTTCTAGGGAGAAAGCCCCCAGGAAGCATCCACTAGATACAACATAGGTACCTGCTCATTCCGTTCTACGGTGACAAGGAGCAAATAACACCTGCACATCTTCAGTGATAAAGGTTTGGTGAAAGGCTTTGGCAAAAAAAAAAAAAAAATCCCTTTAAACATAACAAATCCACCCAGACAATCTGGTATTTGTTCAATATCTAAGTTCCCTTTCATCTAGTTGAACATATATGCTCATTTAAAATGTAAAAGATAAATTTCTGCTGGGCCAGGCAACGGAAACTGTTCACAGAGACCGCACTCTTCACCTTCGCTGCCACTTTCTAGAAGTGAACACACATGGAACAACATCAGACAGACTAAAATCAGCACAGTTTGAGCTGGGAGGAAGGAGGTGAGGTGAGGTGAGGTAAGGACAGGATATGGAGTGATATGATGAAGGAAAAAAGGAAGTAAACAATGTTGAGAGCAGAGACAGATCATTCTTGTTCTCTCCTGTCTTGCTGAAAGGCAGAGGGAGAGCAGCAAAATTCCAAAAGTCTTAGACCCTAGCTGCATCTAGGTTCATTTTCAAGAAATTCTAGCCTTTCCTTTCCATTCACATGTCACCTCTCATGCCATCATCAGCTCATTGTGTTCCCAGCAGAACACGTATTCTGGGAAAGATAAAAATTCAAAGGTTGAGGGGTAAGTCAGGGAGACCACTAAAGCCCTTTCCACAGTTGCTGCAGTAGGTTGAATCAGCCCCTGAGCTCTTGTACAGAGGTCAAGCTCCATGCCATGGTGAGGGATTTGCTGCCCGTACCACACCTGCTTCAGGGAAGATGCATTTGTCTTGGAGAGGGCAAACCTCGCTAATCATTAGGAGTATGGTGCACCCAATTATACAAAGGAATGTGRGTGTTCAGATGTCTGGTCCCCAAGCATATTCTATGGTGCAAACCTGCAATGTCGAGACTGTTTTGCAAGATACTCTCAGATCAAGGACAGTGAGAAAAGGRTATACTGTAGATAAAAAATAACTATTGTGCTCCGCAAGTCAAGAAATACTAGATGGAGTATAGTGTCTCTAAACTTTGCCTTRGAAGAAACCTCCAAAATCACAGACCACAGCTCCCTCTCTTGTGTAGTGGTCAACTGTACTAATCTAATGCAGACCTTATTCAGTTGTGGAAATCTAGCCAAGGAGTTCACAGGTTTTGTGCATATGTTTTCCTTTTGTGTGTGAGTGTGTGTGTTTTCCCTTACTGCATTAGAGTGTTATCAGAGGTAATACAGTTGCTGCTCTTCCCATTTCAGATAATGGTTCAGAGGTTAGCAGCAACAATGCCAAGGTTATGTGTTTGAGTGACATATGGGTCAATCTGCTACTGCTTTCTACCRTTCCTGTCCAGACACATACCAAAGTCATGGAAATGAACAGAACCCTGTCTCTTCAGGGGTACTTTCTGCCAGTTGGCCTCTGTTGAGAAGACGAATCTCTAAGAATAGGTCCTGTTAGTGAATCACAAATGTAAAACCAGTGCTGATTTTAAAAGAAAAGATTGCTGTTACRTTTTATAGACTGTTCAGTGCAGCAGTTGTGCACTTGACATCTTCTAAGAATGTCTGCAAGGACTATCACAGGAGAAATTAATAACTTGTAAATAATTTCTTGGCTTGGRGAATTGAACAGTGCTGGGAGAATATAAGGCTCCTGAAACAGGAGAGCCTGAGATCTTCTCAGTAAATCCTGTTAAATTAGGCTTTTTGGAGTGATGTAGCTATTTCTGCTGCTGGGTTCTGGAGCTGGGGAGCATACAGAGTTACCTCAGCAGCACAATCCATTGACCAGTACAAGTATTCCTTCAGCCACAGACTCAGCTTGGGAGACCCATGAGAATCTCAACCATGTAATTACTCTAAGTTACAGGGAGTTGATGTTAAATGTCTAGTTTCTATTAATGAYCTCACATGAAAGGAAATCCATGAAGACATGTTCTGCAGAAAGGCTGAAGCTGTCAGTGTTCAATAAGGAGATAAGTAATGACATCAAATCAAACTGATAATTGTGAGTATTAAGCTACGTCTAAAAGACTTTACCTTGGTGCAACGAAAATGAAGTGGCAATGCAGTTTGAAAGAAGTTGTATTTGCTTAGTCAATACGTCTCTTCAGTAAGCACCTTTGATATCTCACTCAAAATTGATCACAGATAAGGGAGTATTWTTAGCTAAATGGGCTGCTAGAGAAATCTTTGATTTGAGAAGATCACAAACACTGGGATAACATCTAGGGTCACCTTGATTAAGAAAAGACTGTGAATCTTTGTCTTTCTCCTTTTTTTTTTCATTTCCCTGTGGAGCTAGGCTAAGAATTGTCAATGTTTATAAGCAAAGACTGTAGCTATCTCTAGAAAAACAAGGCCTAAGACAGATTTTGTTTCGCTAATGTATACCGTCAGTTAATCATTTCACGGACCGCTACTGCCATCGTGTGTTGATAAATAGTGGCACTTGATATCATGCCAAAGCCTGACATCAAGGGTAGATGAGATTTGTCTTTATTTGTTCGGTAAACTTGACCCTATGCACATTTTTTTTTTCTTTCATCTCTAATGAAAGCTGAAGGAATAGAAAACTCTTTGATGATAAAAACAAAGGAACATTATGTGGATTTTTTTGTTTGCTTGTTTTGGTTGAGGGGGTTGTTTGTTTGGCTTCGGTATTTTGTTTGGGGTTTTCTAATCAACCWAGAAAATTAAAAAAATAAAAAAAAGAGTAAAATTCCCTTTTTGTATAGAATATTGGAAACAAGTATTTTATATGKTTTTTTTTAATTGACTATTTTTCTTATTTTAAATTTAAAAAAGTAGATTATAAATGCCATCAGAACAATTTATGTTGCAGGTCATGATACTATACAGATGCTCTAACTATTAAGAACAAAAATTCAGCATCCTTGATAATATCTCTCAGCAAAAGACAGACACAGTTTCTGGTCTAAATGTGGATATGCATCACTCACTATGAAACTATAAGCCTGATCTGACAGTATCAGTGGATGGAGGGGGAGCGTAAAACAATAAATACCCACTTATTCCCAGCTACACAAGCTAGGAAAATTTCTAATGACAAACACAGCCCCAAAATTCCCATCCATATCTTTGTGTGGTGAGAATGAGGACCCTCTTGTCTTCAACRTAGCTGTCTTCCATATAGCTTTTTCTCTCATCATAATAGACACTTTAAAAATATTTATTTATTTATTTATTTAGTCCCATCCCTGGCAGTGTTCAAGGCCAGGTTGGGACTTTTGAGCAGCCTGGTCTAGTGGGAGATGTGCCTGCCTATGGCAGGGGGGTTGGAACTAGATGATCTTTCAGGTCCCTTCCAGGCCAAACTATTCTGTGGTTGTGTGATTTATTAAGTTTTTATTCCGTATCACAAAAAGCCAACAAGAGGGATGCTACAAATAGTGCCTGGTGTTACATAAACATACTGTGTATAGAAAATTAATCTTGAGATAATCCTGGTATTCGTTTTTCTACCTTCTACACTAAAAWATTGGGAATTCATTTCAATGGCTGAACTAAAGGGCTGGATGCAGGATTTTGAGTCAGGACRGCGAGAAAGGCTTTTTGAAGGTGCTGACTTTTTGTGCCAGCTTGTGACAGCTACTTAGTCCCTCCACACCCTTCTTCACCAGGTGCCCRGGACAACTTTCCCTCAGTCCCACGAGTGTTGGGAGGGAAGCACGGACCAGGGCTGGTGACAGTATCAGGGCTGGCAATGGTATCAGGGCCAGAGACGGGATTTGTTTCAGTGAGGCCTGGCCTGGGCCTTCAGGGCCCACACGGAAGGGAGCCCCTACTGACTGATGGACTGTGCCCTTGTCACCAGCTCCATGTCACCGCCAAGCATCGCTGGCTCCTCCAGGCAAGGCGRCAAGGCAGTGTGTCGCAGTCTGTCCACACGAAGAGCCTCTGCAGGACGGCAGGGTGTCAGCATGGAGAGGGCAAGGTGCAAGGCTCCCTCACAGGCCTGCCAGGTGAACACCCGCCATGGGGCCAAGGGCGCTGCCATAGCTGCAGGGCCAGGCCGCAGCTGGAGGGGAAACCAACCCCAGCACGGTGCCCCCAGCCGTGCCATGCTGCTGGCTGCGGTCGCTGCTGGGCTGCGCAAGAAGGCACGGCAAGATGAGGGCAAGGACAAGAGACCGAGGCAGTGGCAGCAAGTACAGGCAGATAACACGCCTGTCGTGCTCCTGTGTAGCAACAGGGCAAGCAGGGGCAGGACGCAACAGCAGGAAYGGAAGCACAGGGGCAGAAGGCATGTTAACAGAGAGGATCAGCGAGGGCAACAGGAGAGAGAGAAGGACCTCATGGAGCAGGACCCCTGTGCATCTTCCTCAAATGGCTGTGGGAGACAGGGTGGCCAGCACAGGGGTCCTGTGCATGGACAGCTGGACAAGCAGCCTGGGAAGGCACAGTGGCAGGGWCACAGCTGGAGGAGGAATTGGAAGCAACAACCACTACAACATACTGAGCCCCTCCACCAAGACCAGGCAGGTGTGCAGAGTGGCAGTGATCAAAAGAGAGAACTGCTCTGGAATGCAAAAAAGCGCTGCTGGATCACAACCTCGTGTTTGCCAGCAGCACTACGGCGAGAGGCAAGAACGCGCCTCCGGCCCATGAACATGGCAGGGTACCGCCTGCCAGGGATGTGCACACCTCACCCCACCAGCCAGTACCTCGTGCRCCAGCACGACTATATGCAGATAAATGAAAGAGAAGCGGCAGTGGAGGTGTCTGGAGAAGTTAGCAACTGCAGCACTGAAGGTGAGGATTTTCCCTCTCATGGCCACTTTCCCTCCCAGCGCCCAGTAGATTGAAGGCACAACAGCAGAAGAGGAAGAGGAGAGCACATAGCCTGCCCGCCAAGACTGCAAGTGCCAAGACGATAACTTGTGTGAAACCTAAACCTGAGTGACAACACAAGGAAAGTGTCTGACTTGTAAAATCATCAGCTATTAACAGCAGGGAACCACTTGACATTAGGCTCCCTAATTAAATATAAATATGTACTTCTAACCCTGCTGCCTACTGTCTAATGATTTGCATACACCAAGAGAGGCCTTGGCAGAATAAGAACCAGAAAAAGGTTATCAATGCATATGCCAGAATGGTCAAAACTGCTACCCTAGAGATTTATTTTTAGAGACCCTCTGTTCCCCTCAGGTACATATATCCCATTCAGGAAGGTTTTTAAGTACATTATTATGTTATACTGAAAACAGAAAGCCTAACTGGATGATTAAATTTGAAGAAATCCCAACATATAGTTCAGCACACATTAGAAAGGAGGCTTTTTTTGAGCATTAGAAAAAAAAAAGTACTTGTTAGATAAATATACTTTTTCATATAAACAGATACTACAACCTGTTTATTGATGACTGAAGTGTGTATTTACATATATAAAAGTAAGCAAATTAAATTCACCTCAAAAATAGGAGAAAAAGAACAAAAAATCCCATTTAGATCACAGACCATGCACCCTGATGTCATGAATGGTCACAGAGTTTTCCTTTCAGAAGATGTCAAGAAGAGGCAGASGCTTGGTGATATGCCCTAGCTTTGCTTTTTAAGATGGCTTAAATAGCCATGGAAACCATCACAAATACATTAGTATTCTCAACAGTCAAAAACTCTCAGCTTAAGAGGCTGCCCAAGAGAGAATGGTGTGGGCTAGGRATTTAAAATGGGGAGAAGGAAAAGTGTTAGTAGGAAAGGCTGTGGATCTGACCCTTATATTTGTAGCCAAAGATAAAGAGAGGTGCCATAAGCCTTTTCTAACTTTGGTCTAAGTTGAGAGGAGATCTAAAACTCAGCTTGTTATACAAGTATTAAATTTTTCATGTTTCTAGTGAAACAAACCACTAAAAAATATAAATAAAATCAATATTAAATACAATGTTGCTATAGAGCTTGATAGGCTTTCTGTGCAAAGCAACTATATATAAGTATATATTTGTATGTATAAATATACATATTTAAATTTCTTGAATACTTCATGAAATTAAGTGGCTACCTAGATCTGTGGATCTATTTTTCTTTTTTGGGCTTTTTTCTGCTCATTTTTAAAAATCCTAAATGCTCTTCCTGAAGTTCACCTTTAAATCTCATAATATTTTAATACTTTTTGGTCTTCCTCCTTCACACTCTTCTTCACTGCTAGTTAGTAGAACCCTCTTAAAACATTAGAACTTGAACATTTAGCAGGATGCAAATCTCTTTTTTGGCAGAAAGCCTAGTTTTTAGCTCCCTTGTCTTGGCATAGCCCACAAGATGATATCCCGGACTGTAATAAGATAGGGTGGTGTTGAGAGAGAGGGAGTAAGAGAGAGGCAGTAAAGCAAGAAAAGGTTTGATATGCCATAAACTAACAAGTAGAAACTACTAATTCAGATCAGACTTATCAAACCCTTGCTTAATTGAAAAYCATGTTAATAAATTTATTCCTAAATCAGTGTAATTTTCTATCATTTTACTGTCTGTAAAAATGACTTCAAATTCACTAATCATGAAGAAAACAATTTGAATAAGTGTAAGGTTTATAGCCTCATTATAGTATCTCCTTTTGGTACATTTCTGTCTTTGAAAGACAAAACCTTCACAAAACTTTGGCTAACCAAAAGGGATCTTGATAGACTGCAGCACTGGGCAGTCATTAACGGAACGAAAATTAGCAAGAACAAATGCCAGATTCTGCAGCAAGGAAAAGTAGTGCTCTACAGAAGTGTAGACTGGGAGAGGAGTGGCTGGAGAGCAGCTCTGCAGGAAATGGTTTTGGGGTGCTGGTGAGCAGCAGTCTTGATACGTCAGCAGTGAGTGAGCCCTGGTAGTCCAGAGGGCAAAACGCATGGGGTGCATCAACCACTGCATGACCTGCTGGGAAAAAGAGGGGATTGTCCCACTGTACTCAGTTTGGGCTTACCTGGAGCACCGTATGCAATCCTGAGTCCCACACTTTGAGAAGGATATGAAGATCCTTGAATGCATCCAGAGGAGGGTAACAAAGTTGAGGAAAGGGCTGGAAGACTGAGGACTCTGGGCTTGTTTAACTCAGAGAAGAGGAGGCTGAGAGGCTGTCTCGTTGCTTTCTGCAGCTTCCTGTCCTGGGTTGCAGTGTATTCTGTTACCATCCTCATGAGCTGTTGAAACCAGGTGGGGGAGTGTTTCCTGGTCTCCTCCCTCCAAGCTATCTTTCTGTTAATGGCCCATCAATGCTCTGCTGCATGACTCAGAGATAACTTCCTCTGGACTATCTTCTGTTAATGAGTCAATCAACACCTGGCCTCATGACTCATCATCCCATTGTGAGATGCTCCTC